>PVKA01013987.1:22817-53722 GCA_004027165.1 Ctenomys sociabilis | reverse complement strand
CAACCTTAAGGAGGAAGGCAGCTGCCTGGCTCCCCCTGGCCCTGTCCTCCGCCATCTGCATGGTCGCCAAGGCTGTTAACTTAATTTGTTGCCGTGTCTGGGTCAGCCTCTCCAGTAGGCATTTCAATATCAATAAGCCAACAATTATAGCAATTAAAATCACAATCCAAGTGGTAATATTTGGCCAGCTAAACCAAGAGGAAACGTAGTCCCATAGATTTTTAAACACCCCTGCAAGGGAGGACAGATCAAAGGTAACAGGTTCTAACTGGATATTCTTGATCTGATCAATCTCTTCATAAATTTGGGAGGACAGATTCTGAAAAGAGGGGAGGTAAGTTTGCCTCAACCAGTCTGAAACGGTCCTTTGGTGGGTGCTCAGGTTGGTGGCCCGGGCAGGAGTCACACAGAGACGAGCGGTCAGCCATCGTTGATCGCAAGTCTGGGTCAAGTTGAAAACTTTATAATGTTATAAAGTTTAAGATGTTAGCATTGGCTGATACTTCAAACATAATCACTTGGATAAAAAAAAAAAAAAAGAAGTGTATTCCCTTGGGAATCAGAAAGACTCTCCAGTGGCAGTGACATTGGAGTGTTGCAAGGAAAAGGATTCCAGGGACAGAGACTGTCTTAGTTCTTTCTTGAATTGCCAAGACAAAGCACCTAAAAACTAAAGTGAGGGAAAGAAGTGTTTATGAAGTTCACAGGTTGTAGAGGTTTCAGTCCATAATCAACTGACTTCATGGCAGGGACGGATGGCAAACAGGTATCACTGTGGACAAACAGTTCATAGTGAGCAGAAGGTAACAAAGAAAGCAAGCAAGGGACAAGATAAGCCTCTTTCTGTCCTTTATATGGTATCCAGGCTACCAGGATTAGGGCGGTGCCAAGCCAACCAGTGGACCGATTTAGTAATCACCCACCCTTAATCGTACCATTGCGTACCATTGCACCATGAATCAATCACACACTCTAGATTCAGCCAAATCTAAAAAAAAGCCCCACCTGTGACTGCCTAAATCTTTGAGAGGAGTATTTAACGTAAGTCATCACATTCCACTCTGGCCATCCAAAGACTCATGTTCATCCTTTTATTAAAAAAATACATTTTGTTCATCTGCAACAGTTGCCAAAGTCTTAACAGTTTCAGCATTACAGAAGAGTTCGAGTCTAAGGTGTCCTCTGAGATTTAAGGCAGACTCCTAGCTATGAGCCCCTGTACAAACAAAAAAAAAGCTTAACACTTTTGATATACCATGGTACAAGGTAAATATTACCACTCTAAAAGGTACAAATACATGGATACAAAGAAATGAGACCAAAGCCAGTTCAAAATCCATTAAAGCAAACATTCAATTCTTCGCAGCATCTGAGGCAATCTGTTCCAATTGGCTTGAGTGGCTCCGCTCCCTGGCACTTATGGAGGTTGTAGATCCTAGAGCTTCTTTCTTTAGCTGGCTTTGTTCGTTCCTTGCAGTTTTCCCTGGGCAATCCACATTTCTGGCTTCTGTAACATTCTGGGGTCTCAACTGGACCTTCAGCTTTACTCCTACAGCTTTACACATGGCCCACTCAGGAACACAGTGCCTGGTCTTCCTGGTCATTGTCATCATTGTTGTCGTTGTTGTTGTCATTGTCATTGTCTCCTTCTTCTTCCTCTTCCTCTTCTTCTTCTTCCTCCTCCTCCTCTTCCTCTTCCTCCTCTTCCTCCTTCTCCTCCTCCTCCTCCTCCTCCTCCTCCTCCTCCTTCTTCTTTTTCTTCTTCTGTTTAGGACAGGGTGTACAGGGTCTCACTGCATAGATCAGACTCCTAGTGATCTTCCTGTTTACAGCCTCCCAAGTGCTGGGATTACAGGTGTGTACCACCACACCCAGTCTCAATCGCCATTTCAATCAGTGCTGGGGGCAGGACTGGCATGGCAGGCCAGGGGATGGAACTCCTGGCCCCTGCATCTGCCTAAGCAGGTACTTTAATCCACTGAGTTATTTGGCCGGCCCTTCCCAGGTCACTTTCTGAAATCTTGGTGGAAACCTTTGTGATTATATAACTGTTCAACTATGCATCCATCTAAAATCAGCATCACTTGGATGATGCCAAGGTCTGCTGCCAGCTGTAGCAGTAGCTGGTCTTCCTTCTCTCTTGGTAGGTCTAGCACTTAGGTACTGAATCTTGAGGAAGAACTTCCCTAGGTCATCATTCTGGAACATGGTGCTCTAAGGCTCTCTTATAAAAGCATAATATTTTACTTTTGCAATTTTAAAGCTGTAAAGGGTGAGGTCCTGCCCCTTCCTGTGATGCCCACAGGCCATCTTTTCTGTTCCTGTCCTATACAATCAAGATCTCCTCTGCTCTGTTTTTTCAGTCCACAGCTTTACCATGGCTTCCTTTCTGACAAAATTCAAAATGTTTAAATCATTTTTATGGCCTCTTTGTCCTTAATTTTCAATATAAATCAGCTAAAATCTCCCAACAGTAGCCACTATACTGCCTCAATGTTAGACTCCCTTGAAATTTTTTATACAAAGTAGTTTGGTGCCCTTAATCTCAATCTTTGGCAAACTTTCTGGACATGAGCACAATACAAACTTTCTGCCAAGCCATAACACACACACTCTGGAGCCCAACAACCAATGCACTCCTTCTTCCCAGCAGAAACCTCCCTTTACCAGCAAGATTTCTATCGGCCTTCTCAGGATTTCCCATCAAGGGCAGCCTAAGAATTTCCAGCTCTGCTCTCTCAGCTGGCGTCACAACCTTTCCGTACTCTTCCTGCAAGCCATTCCCAGAGACTCCTGTGTTGTTTATTTTTCCTGTTACTGAGACAAAATACACAATGTCTAAATTTAAAGGAGGACAGGTTATTTGGCTTGCTAGTTTGTAAGTGTTTCAGTCCATCATCAACTGGCTCCAAGTAGACTGACTTCCAGGAAGTAAACAGACGTGGCAGGCAGAAAGTAGCAAAGCAACAAGGGACCTTAACAGCCTCTTTCTTTCCCTTCATCTTGTCCAGACTACCAGGATTAGGATGCTTCTAAACTCATCAGTAGGCTTATTTAATTATCACATAGCCTTAATCCTAGCACTGAGCCATGAGTCAATCACACACTCTAGGTTTAGCCAACTCTAAAAAGCCCCACCTATCACTGCATGAACCTTTGTAGGGACATCTAGACAGAAGCTATAACAGAGAAGGAGAGAAAAAAGGGCCAAAGAGGGCAAAAGGAGTCTTCTGGGGTGTGGGGCAGGAGGCAGAGACAGGAGCAAGGGCAATGGTTGCAAAGCACAAGGTAGGGTGTCCCAAGAGCTCGTGTACCTAGAATGCTAAGTAGGAGAGGGGACTAGGAGGGACAGCATGAGGCTGAGTGGTCCTAGCCCACTAAACAAAGGCCCACCACTTCTTTGAGTGATGTGCTCAGAGCAGTAGTTTGAGAAACTGCATGTGAATGGCAGGAATGAGAAGCACTGGAAGAAGAGAGATTCAGGATGGCAGGTGGGAGAAAGTTCCCCAAACACCATATACAGGTATGAGGTTGGAAACAAAAGTACAGTGTTAAGGAATGTTCCCACACCAGAACCAAGGAGACTGGATAGAGGACTAGACTGAGGACAGAGAAGAGAAAGAGTGCAGGGTTGAGCTAGGGTTTGTTGCCGGTGGATGAACACATAATAATGTCATAGAAAAAGGAAACAATGAGTAAGCAGGTTTAGGAAGATTGGGAAGATGGTCAACAGAAATAGTGGCAGAACTGCTTTGTATTTCATCACTTAGTCAGAAATGGGCCTGATGCTATTAAATTCAGAAGAGAAAAAAATACAATAACACTGAAGGAAAGAGACATCAACACACTTATTACAGATTTGGGATTGGGATCAAAGATGCCAGTATTAGGGCTTGGGATATAGCTCAGTGGCATAAGCACTTGACTGGCAAGTGTATGGTCCTGAGTTTGATCCCTCATACAAAAAAAAAAAAAAAAAAAAAAAAAAAAGATGCCAGTATCTGTGGAAATTTGTCCTCAGAAAGCTGGAGGTTCACAATCAGCTCCTGGGGAGCAGATGGCTAGAGACCTGGGCATGGGCCTCAGCTACACAGAAATCTCAGGAGCTCCCCAGAAGAGGATGAGCTTCCCAAAGGAGACAGGGAAAGACAGTGGAGAGGAAGGAGCAGAGTGCCTCTTACTTCCATTGAAACTGTAAGCTTTAGTCCATTTTTCTTCATTTCCTTGTCCAAATTCTAACAAGTGTTATTTGGGTATAAAGGGATGAACTTCAGTTTTATTTCTTCTCCCTTAATTCACTTGATGAAAGATATAGACTGAGAAGAAGAAAGAAATGAAACAAGCAAAGAAGCAAAAGTACAAAGCTTGAATTAACTGCCAAGAAATGGTCGATTCTTTAGGAGTTGGCTGGACATTTATCAGCAAGACCACTAGCCAGCAAACGTGGCAGTGGTCAAAGCCCAGATACACCACCTCCTTCTCTGCATGGCTGGATGACAACTCGAGCAAACATAACCATTCTTCCAAATAACCAAAGAGAAAAGAATTTGGTGGTTTCCTTCTTGATATCTCACCAAAGAGCTGCCCCGTCCCAGTTGAATAAAAACATACTATTGAGAAAAACCTCACTGTTTCACAGTGCATTGGGGATGTGGCGTGTAGCCCTGTGCACAAGGTCACTTGTGTACAAAAGACCCCTGACAGGTTATGGTTGAGAGAAATTAGGGGGCAGGCTCCCCTGGTCACCCCCATTCTTTTTTGCCTTCCTTCTCCGGGTAGTTTTTGATATCCTACTACATGCAAGCCACTGAACATGGCATGGCAAGAAATGCATGTCACTTATCTTCTAAAGAACTCTAAGGGGGACAGAGAGAGGCTTGCAATATGATGGGAAAAATAAGATAGAGCCACATTCTAAGGGACAGGGTAAGCAGCTGTGCAGATAGATACAATGTGCTCTGTCCTCCAGGACTCGTGGGCAGAGGGAGACAGGCCAAACACTGGCCTGGAAAGAAGTGTGGGAAAAGGAAAGCAACGTTCTTGAAAAGCCCTGGATGGAAGGAACTCAGAAGGTGAATAATCAGCAGTAGCCCTGAAGAAGACATAAAGAGATCAGCATGACTCAGAATTAGCACAGATCGCATGAGTAGCCACTTATCTGAGTAAGCACACTGAGAAGTAGTGTTTATTGTCCACATTTATCAATGAAAAACAAAGGCTCAGAGGGATTAAGTGGCTTTCTTCTTGCTAACAAGTAGTTGAGCTAGATATCCAAAGTTTTCCTACCCTACATCTAATGCAGATTTTTTTTAATTACACAAATGTAGCAGGAAAGCATACACACACACGCGCACACACACACACACACACACACACACACACTTGCACATAGACTATTCTGACATTCAAAATAGAAAGAGACCACTCACTTTTTTGTTGTTTTTATGGTGCTGGGGTTGAACCTGGTGCCTCGCGCACACTAAGTCAGCACTCTGCTAAAGAGCTATATTCCTAACCTTTTGTATTTTTTCAATTTTGAGATAGAGTTTCATTAATTTGCAGAGGCTGGTCAAACTTGCAATCCTCCTGCTTCAGTCTTTCAAGTAGCTGGGCTTACAGGTATGCACCACTACACCTTGGCAAGAGATCACTTTTGATTAGGGGAATCTGATAGGACTTCAAAGCAAAGATGGTGGAGCAAAGACAGAATTACAAGTTTATGGAACACTCTGCAGGAGATGCCTCTGATCCTCCTGAGGAGAAGATGAAAAGGTGTGGGGTGGAAGATTGAGGAAGTGGCGTTTGCTATGCATCTACAGGTGTTAACTGGGGCTCAGTATGAGCAGCTAAAAGACCCCTAGAACAGAGATGTCCCAGTATTACTGGACTGAAAGGTTGGAGTGCTTACCAAGTGAAGTGCAGTGTGGAGCCCTCTTGGGGACAGATAGCTTCATGCCATTGGTCATCACTAGCATCAGAACAAACAATAAAAAGGAAAGATGCTTAGGAATGAAAGGTAAAGGGAGTGAAGGAGAGAGGATGGGTGGAGAGAGAAACAAACTCACTTACTGGGAGGTCAATGAAGGAGCTGTATTTGGCTCCAGTTTTGTGACTGTGGCCTATTGGTTGATTTTCTGTGACTCAGTTTCCTTGTGTGTGAAAGAATAATCTCTAGCCTGGCTCATGAACTAGTGAGAGGTGACAAGTGAGCACATATGAAAAGTGCAAAACTCTCACCCAAAGAGGGACCACTAGCATTAGCATGTTTCTGTGCACAGGGTGGTGGCTGAACATGTGCATGTAGTTGTGCAGCGTGGTCCCAGAGCCCCAAATCCCTTGCCAAATATACTGGCTTGAGAATTCATAACAAAGACTATGAGTCAGTAGGTCTCAGAGCCCACTCAAGACCTATCTGAAGGCGTGTTCAGTGCCCAGGCTTCAAGCAGAGCCTGAAGCCTCCCAAGAGACTTTTGGTAATGCTTCCCACTGTGTTATTGGCTAATGCTCCTGTCTCTTTCCCCCTAGGTGCACAGCGTAATGTCCATGTTGTTCTACACTCTGATCACAGTGTTTTTGATCGGCATCCAGGCAGAACCATATTCAGACAGCGATGTCCTATCAGGAGACACCGTCCCCCAAACCCACTTAACTAAACTCCAGCATTCCCTTGACACAGCCCTCCGAAAAGCCCGCAGTGCCCCTGCTGCACAGATAGCTGCCCGGGTGGCAGGGCAGACCCGCAACATCACTGTGGACCCCAAACTGTTTAAGAAACGGCGACTGCACTCACCCCGTGTGCTGTTCAGCACCCAGCCCCCACCCCTGTCTACAGACGTTCAGGATTTGGACTTGGAGGTGGACAGTGCAGCTTCTGTCAACAGGACTCACAGGAGCAAGCGGTCGTCCACCCACCCAGTCTTCCATATGGGGGAGTTCTCGGTGTGCGACAGTGTCAGCGTGTGGGTGGGGGATAAGACCACAGCCACGGACATTAAGGGCAAGGAGGTGACCGTGCTGGCAGAGGTAAACATTAACAAAAATTCATTCAAACAGTACTTTTTTGAGACCAAGTGCCGGGTCCGTAGTCCCGTGGACAGCGGGTGCCGGGGTATCGACTCCAAGCACTGGAACTCCTACTGCACCACGACGCACACCTTCGTCAAGGCACTGACCACAGATAACAATCAGGCTGCCTGGCGCTTCATCCGCATAGACACGGCCTGCGTGTGCGTGCTCAGCAGGAAGGCAGCGAAGCAAGGCTGACCCTCCCGAAGGCTCTGGTCCCCACCTCCCCCTCCACACTCCTGGGCCCCTCCCTACCTCAACCTGTAAATTATTTTAAATTATAAGGACTGCATGGTAATTTATAGTTTATACAGTTTTAAAAAATCATTATTTATTAAATTTTTGAAGCATCCTGTGTGCTGGCACTGAAGTCCTTCTTCTCAGTAAGTCTGCCTGTAGGTTTTAACAATGTGAGAGTTGAATGGTCTCCTGCAGGGCCTGGCCCCCTCTGAGGCCCACCTGTAAATACAGGTCACTCTCTCACCCTGGGGCACAGCACTATGACTCTGGGGAAGGAAGATTAACTGATTGCAGATATTAGCCCGTGTGGGGCATGATTAAGAAGGGATATCTGAGAACTTCAACTTCATTGTACATTCCAAAACCAAATCTACCTAATCCCTGGATTACCTGCCCCAAGGCCTAGATCCGAGAGCCTTGATTACTTCACTCAGGGATGTCAGTGGTCTCTCATTAGAAGAAAGATCACCACTCTCCTAGACCTCAGGGTGAGTCCTGGGCAGACTCACCATATAGACAGGGGAAGGCCTGCACCGAAGCCCTGGGAGGCTGCTTGTTTTACAGGGAGATCTGCTGTCTGGAAGAGTCGTAACCAAATAATCTCACGAGGCCTGTCACGGTAGATCTGATTTCATGTTACGATTGCCTTCGTGCTGATGGCTGCTTCTCCACTTATCCCCGGGCGGCTTTCTGCAGAAAGACTTCATTACCCCCACAAACACATCAGGGCCTCTGACACTCTTGCCACCCACATTCAGCCCCAGCGGCAGCTTCCAGTGGCCCCAACATCAGTTCACAACCAGAGAATCCAGGAATCTGGCTTTTCAAAACATCTTTATCTCTAATGGGATGATTTCCCTAAGTGGCCAGGGGTGGCTGGGCCATGAGGCTGGTGAAGAGAGTTGAAGGAGTAAAGACAAAACTAAACGGAATGAGAACCAACAGAGAAGTCCAGGAAGATTCACGGGAGAGGGGAGCCAAGCCAGCAGCTCTCTGCTCCTCCTAATAGCCAAAGCAAGCAGGGCAGGCAGAAAAAAAGAACCAGACAGTTATAGGCGAGGGCAGCAGAGGGCACAGTGGGAGAAGGGAGGTGTCCTCTCAACTTTACCAACATGCTGAGTAGCTTTGTGGTTGGGTTGGGTTGGGTTTGGTTTGGTTTGGTTCTGCATTGTTTTTAATGAGCTGAAGAGCACTGAGTGCCTCAAGGGCAGTTTAGACAGAGATGAAAGTGATGGGCAGAATGCAGGATCCACCCTGCCAACCTCGCTCTACTACCTTCCCCTGCAACATTCATTTGTGTTTTCCCTCAAGCCACAATCCATACATCCCACATGGAAATTTTACTCTCCCGCCCATCATCCCCTTCATTCCCAAGGATAAAATGCCTGCTCTGGGTTTAAGACAACAGGACCAAGTTGTCCATAGGCTAAAAAAGCAATTATAGCATCCATTTCCCCTACAACTCTGACCATCCTGACCCACCCCTAACCCAATCCAAACAGGGCAAATTGGAAATGCAGGGAGCCTTGGCAGGAGAACCATTTGATTAGGGGGAAACATGATGAAATGTGCCCTGTTTTTTCTATCAAACCCACTACAATTGGAATAAAGATTTATGTTCAAGAAACACCAACCAGAACATTCTGTGCTGAGATGCTTGGTCAGATAAAGGCCTCAGGAAGGGAGCCCTTCCACTGACCTGTGTCTGAGGGTTTTTGTAGGGTTCCAGTGCTGAGGGTTCAGCTGTCCAGGGCCTCTTCTACAGACAGATTCTAAGGTTCTTTCTCTTGTGGCTGGTCAAAGCTGCTGGGTCCTGGATATGGAGAAAGAGTAGTGGGAAGAGAAGCATTTTGAAGCTCGCTTGTGAGCAGCTATGCCAGCAAAGACAGAGGCATTCCCAGTGCTGCAAGACTCTTGGGGCATCTGAAAAATGTCTTGGGCTCCTGCTCCTGCTTAGCCCTCCTTGGAGGACCTGCCATCTATATATCTGAGAACGCAGGTAGACAGAGGACACCTTATTTCTGCACATGTTGCCCTCATGCCTTGCTGTTAAGAGGACGCCTCCTCACCCTAGAAATACCACCCGCTTCCCCAAGGCAGAGCTCACTTAGGCCATCCTTGGGAGTCCCAGTGTGGGAGCCAATGTTTTCACACTGTAGCAGGAGATCTCAGTTTGGCCAAGCAGAGTCAGGGTGGCCCCAAAATAACCCCACACCTGGTGGTTTCTTCGACTCAGACCCCACCACCCACATACGGGAAGCTCAGGGTGTCAGAGTCATCACGCTTCCTGAGAAGCTGGCCAGCTCACCAGGATCTATCCACCAAATCCTTGAAAAAACAGCCCCAAACCTCCCATCACATTCTGCTGAGGAACTGCAGAATATCTCTTTAGTTTTCCTTCTCGCATTTCACTGAGACTTTGCTGCCTGGGTTCCCCAAAAATCCAGAGAAGGGGAACAACTTCCTTTGACCCCTTCTTCCACCAGCAATAAGCCAGAGAGAGAATGGTGCTTCCCATTCAGCCTCAACCCTCCACAGACCAACCCTCCCAGCAAGGCTCCTGTGTGCCTGGGCCACAGGCACAGTTGATGAGGATGAGGCCCTGGACTCCATTCACGTTCACATTCATTCCTGGAACCTCCCCTCCTCCAACCAGGATGCCAGTCTCCCCGGAATTGCTCTCCTTCCTAGTAGGAAACTACAACTGGTACATGCTTTCGACAACTATCAAACAGCTCATTGTGTGTTTCTCCTAAAAGTCCTTTGTACCTTGGAGGAGGATCTGGAGTAGAGGACAGAAGGCACATGTGCCTCCTTGGAACACGTATTCTCTACTTGTCAAAGAAAAGAGACAGACAAGGGTGCAGAACAGAAGGGAAGCGCAAGCTCCCAGGAGCAGAGATCTGGACTTGATGTTGAGCTGAAAGTCTTCCTACCAAAAGTCAGCATAGAGCAGTGGCAGGCATTGGACCACTCAGGGTTAAAGTCTTAGCATGCATTGGTGGTAAGGAGGAAGCCCCACAGGGTGGCACAAACTGGGATGTCTTTAGGTGAGCTGAGTGCTAGGCCCAGCTCTCCCATTCTTCTCTGTGAAACTTTGGCCTTAGCTTCTCTTGGAGCCTGGTTTTCACCAGGAAAATAGTCATTCTTATGTCCAATGGTTGTATGCACACAGCAAAACAGGGTGTTTAAACCCAGGGAATTTCTATGCGTGTACGAAGCAAAGTAATCTGTTTGAACTTAGCAATGCTGTCATCGACTTAGTAGAGAAAGTACAGTGTTGGTATTCACTCGATGTTTGTTTAGACTTATGTTATTGGTGGATATACTGATCAGGAAAGGAGCCTTAAGATCAAGAGACATCATGAAATATGAATGTCATAGAATCAGGATCAAGAGGATAAAAGCAGCTCCTCTTTCCAGGTGTCCTCGTGAGAGTGACATCGTCTTTAAACCCTCCGTGGCAATCCCTGACGCACCGCCGTGATGCCCAGGGAAGACAGGGCGACCTGGAAATCTAACTACTTCCTAAAGATCATCCAACTTTTGGATGATTATCCAAAATGCTTCATTGTGGGAGCAGACAATGTGGGCTCCAAGCAGATGCAGCAGATCCGAATGTCCCTCAGAGGGAAGGCTGTGGTGCTGATGGGCAAGAATACCATGATGCGCAAGGCCATCCGAGGGCATCTGGAAAACAACCCAGCTCTGGAGAAACTGTTGCCTCATATACGGGGGAATGTGGGCTTTGTGTTCACCAAGGAGGACCTCACTGAGATCAGGGATATGCTGCTGGCCAATAAGGTGCCTGCTGCTGCCTGTGCAGGGGCCATTGCACCATGTGAAGTCACTGTGCCTGCCCAGAACACTGGTCTGGGGCCTGAGAAGACTTCCTTCTTCCAGGCTCTGGGCATCACCACTAAAATCTCCAGGGGCACCATTGAAATCCTTAGTGATGTACAGCTGATTAAGACAGGGGACAAAGTGGGAGCCAGCGAGGCAACCCTCCTGAACATGCTGAACATATCCCCATTCTCCTTTGGGCTGATCATTCAGCAAGTGTTTGACAATGGAAGCATCTACAACCCAGAAGTCCTTGACATTACAGAGGAAACTCTGCATTCTCGCTTTCTGGAGGGTGTCCGCAATGTCGCCAGTGTTTGTCTGCAGATTGGTTACCCAACTGTTGCATCAGTGCCCCATTCTATCATCAGTGGGTACAAGAAGGTCCTGGCTTTGTCTGTGGAAACTGATTACACCTTCCCACTTGCTGAAAAGGTCAAGGCCTTCTTAGCTGATCCATCTGCATTTGTGGCTGCTGCCCCTGTTGCTGCAGCCACCACTGCTGCTCCTGCTGCTGCAGCTGCCCCAGCCAAGGTGGAAGCCAAGGAAGAGTCGGAGGAGTCAGATGAGGATATGGGATTTGGTCTCTTTGACTGATCACCAAAAAGCAAACTATTCAGCCTGCCACACTGGCAAAACAAGAAATAAAGGCATAATTCTCCTTCAAAAAAAAAAAAGAGGATAAAAGCAAGAATGGCAGTTCTTCAGCTTCAACTCTGGCCTGAATTTGGCCTCAGGGGAGGCCATCTAGTTTCCAGAAATTTCACTGTAGTAATTAAGAGCATGAGCTTTGGGGTCATACAAGCAAGGCTGTGTCACCTTATGCAAATTTCTTAACTGTTCTGTATTTGTGAAAAGCACACAATTATAATGCTTTTCTCAGTGCTGAGAGATGATTAAATGTTACCTATATTTATATCTATATTACCTATACCTAATTATATCTCTCTGGCACTTAAGCATTTAACAAATTTTTTAAAATTTTATATATTTAGTGCAGGGTCTTACAAGATCTACAGAATCTCACTACATAGATCGGACTCAGTGATTCTCCTGTTTTCAGCCTCCCAAGTACGGGGATTACAGGAGCACGCCACCACGCCCAGTCTCACTTGCTATCTCAGTGCACCTGTGGGGGAGGCCAGAACAGCACACTAGGGATAGAACCCCTGCCACTGTGCTCTGCCTAAACAGGCATTTTAGTCTGCTCAGCTATCTGGCCGGCCCTCATATAATGAATTTTAGGGCAAAAAGCCAAGTTATCTTGAGCAACCCCAAAAGAATATTAGAATGAGGCAGAAAAGCTTTTCATAAGCAAAGAGTTTCAAGAGTAGGCAACTTTACAGCTGCATCACAAGCTCAGTGCAGTGGCTGCCAATAATGGCGTGTTGGCAAACGCTGAGAGTCTGCAGTGCGCTTGCCCGGGCTGAGTGCTTTGTGCTCACTAGTTCTAGGCAAGCCTTTAGGGTCTGAGACCAGGACTGCCTTACATGACCAGGAAGGTTGACTTTGTTGCAGCACAGCCAGAACTCTGGGAAGTTCATTCCCTCGGCCTTTAGCAAAGTACAAACCATTGGTTCTGAGAGTTTCCACGTGTCAAGCTCGTGGGATATATTTCACTGCAGTTTACTTGGATCTTCCACTTAAAAAGCTCAAAGATCACCTGGGCTTGTGGAGACGGCTCAGGGGCCTGAGGCCAGGACTGAGTTGGGAAGACTTTCCCACAGCAGCAGTGCAAGAGAATCCTCCACATCAAGGCTTCTCTCTAACATCAAGGATGAGTGACACCTGTGTCCCATTAGCACTGAGCCTAACGTGGTGTGCAGTGGGTACTCAATCAGTGTCTCGGGGCAGGGAAGGCAGAATTCACCTCTCATCTCTCCATAGCCACTGTCCCCACCCTGTGTGCTGTTTCTGGTACCAGCCTTGTATAAATGGGGCAATAAAGGCAAGGGCCTTCCTTGGGCCACCGTGTAGTGGACATCTGAGTTCCTTTTAGAGAAACATGTCACAGTGAAGAGCACCATCAGACTGCCAGGGTCAAAGCCTAGGCTCACCACTAACTGGATGAGTGCTGCTGAGCAGGTGACTTATCTCTCTGTGCTTCAGTTTTCATACACAAAGGGAGGAAGACACTTCATTTGCCACTTGGGCTGGGAAGGCACTTAGTCCACAAATTATTGTGTACATAACTTATAAATAGAAACACAGCTATTTTTATACATACACACAAATAGAATCACAGTATACAAGTACATAGCCATACCAAAAGGCTGTGGGGTGTGTGCGTGTGTGTGCGTGTGTGTGTGTGTTTGTGTGTGTGTGTGTGTGTGTGTGTGTGTGTGTGTGTTTGTGTGTGTGTGTGTAACCCAAGGAGTAAGAAGCACTCAGGATGTGTACATTCTATACTCATATTTATACATTGATCTAAAAATCATGGAGCAGCACAAATTGATCATGGACAGGTCACATTCCAAATGACCACAGTGTGAAGAAGCAATCCATCCCATAGAGTAATTCAGGGAAATTTCCTAAAGGTAACTACTTTGGATCTGAGTTTGGAAAACACAAATGAAACTATTGTCCTAGGCTGGGATATAGTCCAGAACTAGAAATTAAACTCCAACCTAGAGATTGTCCAGTCCTGGGTAGGAGAGTGGCAAGAGTTGTCTTTCTATTCTTACACTTTTTTTCTGACCTACAACAGGCATAGCTTCTGCTAATTTAGACCTCAGGGAAATTCAGAGAATAAGCTGAAATCCTCTGGAGGGATGCAAAAACCTCTATGGTTTCCACAAAACCTTGTCTGTGCTCAGACAAAACTACTAAGAGCTGCTCAGATAGCTTATTAATGATGAGGCCTCCTCCCGCCAGCTCATCTAGGTTTCCTTGATCCACAAAACAAGAAGAGAAGGAAAAGCTCTCCAAGTAGGTGCCACACTCCCCAGATCTAGGACAGAACTGTGCTGGAACGTAGACGGGTACTTGGGCCAGCAGTTGGTGCCACAGCTAGTGCAGTCTCAGGCTGGACAAGCTCTCCCCCTTTATCTTGCCCTCACCATTCCTTTCACTTTGACATAACGAAAGTGCAACTTGTGCGCTGTGTTGAGATTTCACATGATAATCGGAAACATGTGTCTGTGCTGGCATCCCTTCAAAGGGCTTGGAGCTCTGACTTGGGCTGTCTTCTGATTGCAATAGCAATCCTCCAGGCTGGCTTTCCAGCCTCACATTCCTTCAGCTGCACCTTAGCATTAACTCTTGCCAGGAGAAGCTGCTGCACACAGGGCTCACTCCCAAGGCTCTGCGAGGCTGGCAGTCATGGATCACCACATGCACAGTGAGGTTCTGAGTCTGGTACCTAGGCACTAACTTTTCCAGTGCCAACTAGCAGGTTTATTTGTCCCTCTTGGCAAAACAGCCCATTGACAGGGTGACACCCAGAGGTGTCTTTTGGGACACTGTCTCTACTGTCAAGAGATGTGATGTTCAGTCTTCACTCAACCATCAGGGTAACATTTTGAATTGTTTGGGGGTTTGCTGAAGAAAATATCAAAATGCCATGACCTCACTAGTAGATTCCTGGCAGAGCTGCAGCTTCTCCACTACAATCCTTCCAAGCCATGCAATCAACAGAAGAGGTTGAGCCCCTGTGCAGTTTAGCAGAAACTAAGTCTTTGATGTGTATGCAAAAGGCCAGGAGCTGCCTGGAGCAGATAGAGAAGTATGGTGGACCCCCTGCCTACCACACTCATATGCTCACGTCGGATGCTGAATGGAAGACTTGAGTCTTCCTTTCAGCTTTTAATCTGAATCTGCCTATAGAGCACACCACCACAACACAAGAGCTCTTCTAACAGCTCCCATTGTGGTACCCCCGGTGCTGTCCTGGAAATCACATTTTGAACAACAAGGTCCTGGACCACAAATGGAGTTTTTGTAATCTAGCCCTCATTTCTCACCTAAGCAATTTCACCACTCTTTTTCCTTTTGTTCTTAGAATCTGAATTGGTCTTGAGTAGAATATTCTTGACTCTAGGTCCAGCCACTGAAAAATCCAGCCCCTCTGCCTTCAGCACCTAGTCCGTATCCCACAGTTTAGCTCTGTTATCCTTTCTTGATGGGGAGCAGCCAGGAAAGTAGTCCACCTGATTGGTATCATAGCAGGAAGAATGAATTGGGGAATATAGCCAAGCTCCCAAAAAGTTGCAACTCATTCCAAAGGAAAGCTGGAGGTTAACACAGGCAAGGGACAGAGTGTGAGGCAGGAAGAAAGTAAAACACCTGCCACACGGCACCAGGCTTCATTCTGATGTAGAAAAGATGACTGGCGATAAGCACAGTGGAGACCTAATGCAGTGTTGCCCTCTTGAAATAAGCTTGAGCAAACTTCCTTTCTTCCATCAATTTCTTTTTCTTTATAATGAGGGCTAAACATTCATGCCTCTCAGTGACCAGCATGTTGGACTATCCTAAAACTTCCCAGAGAGGTTGTTTTTGCCATAACAGTTTACTTAATTTTTTTATTGGTTTAGCAAGCTTTATTAATTTTTAGATAGGTAATTTATATTACTGCTATTGATTTCCTTTTTATCAATGATGGAGGTATTGGTATCACTTTAATAGATATTTGTTGCAAAACAAGATTCATTTGGTCTCTGAGTTTTCACTCTAATTGTAGATTTCTTTTATTATTAATATCATTATTATTATTATTATTATTGAAGAACAAATAGCGATGAGACAGTTTCAATACAAATTAACAGGATAGATTTGATAAATTAATACACTGCAAAATGTTTTCGTAATGTTTTGGTGTTGTACAAGATACATGCATGATATTATATTTACAGACATTATTATAGCCGATGTCTCTAATCAGTGAATGAAGAGAGTGTAGCTATATACTTCTCTTATTGTTCATAGCTGAATTATATCACAGATTCAATAATTAATAATTTCTACCTTGTTATCTCCCTAGTGTTTGTGCGTAGTACCAGAAGCCAACATAATATCTTGTCCAACCACTATTAGCGCAAATCTCATAGAATTATGCAGAACCACGGTGCATTTATCCTAACTGTACTGTTTATACACACATCATGATTTTTCCGTTGTATACCCGTTTTTTTTCTAGACCTGTCAAAGATGGGCACTCCATTGTCATTCAACCAATTTAGGTGCTTGAACTCGACACAATCCAACACAGTCCAGCATTCCACAACAATAGTGAGTTATCTGAAGAAGTTGTTCACTATAGCCATTTACAGCACAACTTATTATTGTGGCCCCACATAATATACCTCATTTTTATAATTTTCTGCTGGATGGTTAAAAGCGAGATAGACCAAGACCTATATCCCAAAATATGTAGGTTTTGTTTCTGATGAGGGCAGTGAAGTCCCCTCAGGGTTTATCTTGTAATCCTGTACCTTACTATGTAGATCCTTTGTGTGTGTCATCCATGTGGATGAGTCATGGCCAATGCTTGACCAGTTTGCTCTGTATGAGAGCCTGAGAGAAAGATTTCTCTCCATGTGATCTCCCCAGGCACACTATAGGTCATCAGTATCTTTCCTCTGCGACTCCAGAATCTTGATCAGAAAATTGGGGGCATATCCGAGTTTCATGATGTCACAGTATAGGTTCTCCTATGCCCTGAGAATTCGCTGACCTTGAAAGGCTAGGGCCAAAATGTTGGCTGGCCTTGTGCGTCTTATGTTTCTCCAATTGTGATCTGTGAATTTAAGTTGTTAACCATCCAGAAGAAAAGCTGATTAGTACCCTGCAGCATATGCTGTTCACTGTGCCCTATCTGACTCAAAGGCTTTTAGTTGTTGTTGTACAATTCTATTTGTATTTCTTCTTTTCTCTTCTTGTACTAGGGAGACTATACGATATTTACACATGTGTGTCTGGTTTATTTCACTTATGAGTATAAATTCAAGTGGCATCCACATCAATATAAATGTTTCAAGTTTATCATTCTTAATAGTTGAGTAATACTCCATTATATAAAAATACCACATCTTTTGCAACCATCCCTCACGTGATGGACATCTTGGCTATTTCCAAGATTTTGCTATCACAAATTGTGCTGCTATAAACATAGGTACGCATATATCACTATGATACAATGTTTTCAGTTCCTGGGAAAATTCCCAGTAGGGAGATAGCCAGCTTGAATGGGATTTCCAGTCCTACTCTTTTGAGGAGTCTCCACACTGATCTTCACAATGGTTGTACCAGTCTACATTCCCACCAGCTGTGGAGAAGTGTTCCATTTTCCCCACAGCCTCTCCAACATTTGGTTAATTTCCTTATGATAGCCATTCTTTCTGGAGTGAGATGATATTTCAGTGTTGTTTTTATTTGCATTTCATGGATGGCTAGCGATGTGGAGCATTTTTTCATATATTTATTCACTTCTTTAATTTTGCCCTCTGAGAAGTGTGTATTCATCTCAGATGCCCATTTCTGAATTGGGTCTTTAAATGTGAGGGCCCTGTTATATCTTAGTTCTTTATATATTCTAGAGAGCAGAGATTTGTCTGATTTCTTATTAGTTAGGATTTTTTCAAAATTTGTGGGTTGTCTTTTCACTCTGTTGACAATTTCTTTTGATATGCAGAAGCGCCTCAAGAAGAGTTGATCCCAGTGCTTGATTCTTTCAAGTGCTTTCCGTGCAAATATATGTATGTTCATGAACTCTTTACCTACCCCTATGTCCTCAAGAGTTCCTCCTACTTTCTCTTCCAGGAGATTGAGTGTTTCTTTTTTAATGTTTAGATCTTTAATCCATTTTGACTTTAGCTTAGTGCATGGTGATAGAGATGGGTCAAGTTTTAGTTTTTGGCATGTACAAAACCAGGTTTTCCAGCACTATTTGTTAAAGAGGCTATCTTTCTTCCAGTAAGTTTGATTGACCCCTTTGTCAAAGATAAGATGGCTGAATGTGATTGTAGATGCCTCTGCATCTTCTAGTCTATTCCTCTAATCCTCAGATCTATTTTGTTGCCAATACTATGTTGATTTTATCACAATGGCTTTGTACTATAAATTCAAGTCAGGAATTGTGATGCCTCCTGCCTTGTCTTTATTGGTCAAGATTGCCTTTGCTATTCTAGGTCGCTTGTGGTTCCAAATAAATTTTATGAATGATTTCTCTATGTCTCAGAGGTATGTTGGGGGCAGTTTGATAGGGATTGCATTAAATATCTACAGCAATTTTGGGAGTATGGACATCTTCATCATATTGCTGCTTCCTATCCAGGAGCATGGAATATCTTTCCATTTTCTGAAATTCTCTATAATCTTTTTTCTTAGTGTGTTGTAATTTTCTGTGAAAAGATCTTTGACGTCCTTGGTTCAATGAATTCTAGGGTATTTCATTTTTTGTAGTGCTGTTGTAAAAGGTATTGCTTCTATTGTTTCCCTTTCAGTGTGCTTGTTATCTCTGTGGAGGAATGCTATTGACTTTTGAGTATTGACTTTGTATCCTGCTATGCTACTGAATTTCTGTATCAGTTCTAGTCGTTTCTTCATTGAATTTATGTCTTCCAAGTAAAGTATCATGTCATCTGCAAATAATGATAATTTAACTTCTTCTTTACCTATTCTTATTCCCTTTATTTCTCCCTCTTTTCTAATGGCTGTTGCTAAGGATTCCAAGACTATGTTGAATAGGAAGAGTGATAGAGGACATCCTTGTCTTGTACCTGATTTAAGAGTAAAAGATATCAGTTTTTCCCCATTTAGGATTATATTGGCTTTTGGGTTGTCATAGATGGCTTTTATCAAGTTAAGGTAGAATCCATCTATTCCAATTGTCTGTAGGACCTTGAACATGAATGAGTGTTGGACTTTGTCAAAGGCTTTCTCTGTATCAATTGAGATGATCATGTGGTTTTTAGATTTCAGTCTATTAATGTAGTGTATTACACTTATAGATTTTCGAATATCAAACCATCCTTGCATCCCTGGGATGAATCCTACCTGGTCATGGTGTATGATCTTTTTGATGATTTTCTGTATTCTATTTGCCAGGATTTTACTGAGTATTTTTATGTCTATGTTCATAAGGGAGATTGGGCTGTAGTTCTCCTTTTTGGTTGTGTCTTTCCCTGGTTTTTGAATCAGTATTATACTTGCCTCCAGAAATGATTTTGGGAGGACTGTTTCCTTTTCAACTTCATTGAAGAGTTTGTGGAGTGTGGGGATTATATCTTCTATAAATTTCTTGTATAATTCAACTGGGAATCCATCAGGACCTGGACTTTTCTTTGTTGGTCGGCCTTTTATTACATTGCATATTTCATTGGCTGTTATCGGCTTATTCAGAGTTGTTATATCTTCTTGATTCAGTTTTGGTAATTTGTAACTTTCGAGGAATCTGTCCATTTCTTCTGTGTCTTCTATTCTATGAGCGTAAAGATTTTCGAAGTAACTATTGATAATCTCATGAATTTCCGCTGGGTCTATGGTGATTTCACCCTTTTCATTCCTTATTGCATGTACGTCGATTTTCTCTTGCCTCTTTTTGATGAGGTTGGCTAGAGGCTTATCAACTCTACTTAATTTTTCAAAGAACCAACTTTTTGATTTGTGGATTCCTTCAACTGTTTTCTTCATCTCAATTGAATTAATTTCTGCTCTAATCTTTATGATTTCTTCCTGTCTATGTGCTTTGGGTTTCGTTTGCTCTTCTTTTTCTAGTTGTCAGAGGTGCAACATTAGGGTGCTAATTTGTTCCCGTTCTGTTTTCCTAATGTGTGAGTTCATAGCTATGATTTTCCCTCTAAGAACTGCTTTCATTGCATCCCATAAATTCTGGTAAGTTGTACTTGAATTTTCATTGAATTGTAGACATTGCTGAATTTCTTGTTGAATTTCTCTTGCGATCCATTGATTGCTGAGTAGGGTGTTGTTTAGTTTCCATGAATTTAGTGGGTTTTTCTGGTTTCTTTTGTCATTTATTTCCAGTTTCATTGCACTGTGGTCAGATAATATGCATGGGATAATTTCTGTTTTCTTGCATATACTTACGCATGACCTCTGGACTAGTATGTGCTCTATTTTGGAAAAAGACCCGTGTACAGCTGAAAAAAATGTGTATTCAGCTGTGGTTGGGTGGAACACTCTGTAAGTGTCCACCAGGTCCATTTTTTCCAAGCTCTGGTTCAGTTCTGCTACTTCTTTGCTAATTTTTTTGTCTGGTTGATCTATCTTTTTGAGATAAGCGTGTGTTAAGGTCTCCTGTTAAGATTGTGTTCTTAGACATTAAGTTTTCCATTTCCATTAAGATTTGTCTTACATAGTTGGGTGCTCCTGTGTTATGAATGTAACGTCTTGCTGTTGAATTTTTCCCCTGAACAATATATAGTGGCCTTCTTTGTGTCATTTGATCATTCTCGGTTTGAAGTTGAGACTGTCTGAGAACATAACTGTTACTCCTGCTTTTTTCTGAGGTGCTGGGGCATGTAGTATTGTTTTCCATCCTTTGACTTTGAGTCTATGAATGTCCTTTTGAGTTAAGTGTGTTTCTTGTATACATCATATTGTTGGATTTTGTTTCCTAATCCACCGTGCCAGTCTATTTTTCTTAGTTTGAGAATTGAGTCCATTTACATTAATGGTTATAAGTGAAATGTGCTGACTTGTTTGTTATGATATTTACCTGGTGTTGTTTACTCCTTTGTGTTCTGTGTTTAATTGTCTGTCCTGTTTAGTGGGTTCCTTCCATTCTCATTTGTGGAGTTCTGGTCATTGTGATCTCTCTCTAGAACATCTTTCAGCAGCCTGTGAAGGGATGGCTTTGCCATCACGAAATTCTTTAGTTGTTCTTTGTCGTGGAAGTATTTCACTTCTCCATCAAACTTGAAACAGAGTTTTTCAGGGTATAATAGCCTGGGCTGGAATTTGTTTTCATGTCGGACTTGAAGAATTCTCCATGCTCTCCTTGCCTTCATTGTTTCTGTAGAGAAGTCGGCTGTAATTTTGATGGGTTTTCCTTTGAATGTGAGCTGCTGCTTCTCTCTAGCAGCTTTCACTATATTACTTTTGTGTTGGATTTCTGGGATCTTGACAATTTTATGCCTAGGTGTGTTTCTACTTGGGTTGAAGTTATTTGGTATTCTGTATGCTTCAGTTACCTGAATGTTGGATTGTTTCCTCATATTTGGGAAGTTTTCTGTGATTATTTCTCCCCAAATTCTTTTTATGTCATTTCTATTGACTCCTTCATTCTTGTTGATACCAATTATTCTCACATTGTTCATCCTGGCATCATCTTGCAGGTAATGGATTCTTTTTTCCTACATTTTTGTTGTTTTTAAGAGATCCTTTTTCACCTTTTCACTAGCTGCTCCGGCATCTTCAAGATCTGAAACTCTGTCTTCGCTTTCACTCAGACGGTTTTGTAGACTCGTGATTGCTATTTTTAGTTCTTCTATATCTTTGACTGTGTTTCATGCATTCTATTTCTTTTCTGTATTGCTCATTCAAGGAATCCATCATATTTCTGATCTCCTCAACTTTTTTATCCATGTCTTCTTTAAAGGTAGTTATTAATTCTTTTTCTGCAGTGTTTCTTCCAACTTGGGTTTCCTCTGTATATTTCCAGACTTGTTTCTGTATTTCAGATGCTATGATTTCAAAGAATTCTTTTTTTTTTCAAAGAGTTTATTTTTTATTTCAGAAATTTTTTCTGCTTTGAGGTCCTCATGACCTTTTTGCTGTTGTGTCTTTGCTTGAGATGCTGTTAATTCATACATTTCAGCTGGAATAGTGCTCTCTGCACTTGTTCTGGGTGACCATTGTTTTTCTACCCAATGTTTCTGGAATTCATTCTTTATTTCAGATACTATGCATTCAGATATTTCTTTTTTAATTTGGGGAATTACTTCTTGTTTTATTTCCTCTATACCTTTCTGCTGTTGTTCCTTTGCTGCTGTATCTGTTAATTCATTCATTACAGCTGAGCTAATGTCCTCTGCCCTCACTGGTGCATTTGAGGTCTGGAATTATGTTTTTCCCCTTGTCTTTGTCATTTTGTATAGCACCGACCTTTGACCTTTGGTGTAGAGCTTTGGTGCAGCTATAACCTTAGCTTATTATGAAATTCAGGTGCCAGTCTATTAAGTTTGAGATTATCCAGGTATGCCTATCCTGGATCTAGCTGTTGTGTTCAGTTCCTTTTTCCTTCAGCTCCTGTGGTTCTCCTCTGTTGGTTCCCTATTCGGGCAAGCATGAACCGAACTGGGATGCAGAGCAAGTAAATTCTCACTGTCTTGGCTGGCTTTGGGGCAAGGATCCGGAAAATTGCCAGAGTCAGCCTTTCTGTGTCAGGCGGCTTGCTCTCTAGGTGGGTGGGCCTGGGCTTTGGTGGATCTTCTGGGCTCCCAAAAGGATAGTGGATGATCTTATTCACTGGGTAGGCTGTACTGGGTCAGCCAGCCTGTGCTGGGTCCGGGTCTGCATGCCGGAACCCAAGAAGGCTGGGAAAGGTCCCTCCGGCGCAGCAGGCCTGAAGCCCTCACTCACGGGCCAGGCTGCGCTGGGTTTCAGGCCATGGGATGGGACTGGGAATTGCTGAGAAATGTGCCTCTTCCTTGGCAGGCTTGCAGTTCTCACTCTAGGCCGACCTGCACTGGGTCTGAGGCCGTGGGGTGGGACCGGCAACCGCTGGGAAATATTTCTCTGGCATGGTAGGCTGGGAGCTCTCATGGCCAAGCTGAGCTGGGTCTCAGGCCACGGGGGCTGGGGGCGCAGGGAATCCTTGGTAAATGTCTCTCCAGCGCGGCGGGCCTAGTGTTCTGCACTCACTGAACTTTGATGCCCAGGGAGTCGGGGAAATTCCCACTCACTCAGTGGGCTTTAGGGTAGGGGATCCAGGGAGGTGCTGATGAGTAGGTCCTGAGGTTTCAGGCCAGTCACTGGCTTGGAGGGCTTCATTGTGGGGATCCCGGTAATGCACATGGGAAGAAGCCAAAGGCTTTCCCTCAGACTCATCACACACTCACTGATCTGGGAAGCCTTGTGAGTTGTGCAAATTCCCACTCACTGGGAGAGCTTGGGGCAGGATCCAGGAGGCTGCTGGAGTCGGCCGCACTGTCTCAGGCCTGTCTCTGGGGCTGGGCAGCATGGACGGGATAGAGGAGGCTGCTAGTCGGCCGCGCTGTCTTGGGCTGGTCTCTGGGGCTGGCGGGTGTGGGTGTGATCGAGGAAGATGGCCGAGTTCCTGTCTCTTTGGTTTATATCTGATGCCAGCTTCAGGTGGTAAATATGCATTTCTCTGAAAATTATGCCATTGAGGTTTTAATTTATGTGGTGGCTGTTGTTTTAACTTTACAACACAGTTCTACAAAGAGAAAGAGCCAGAAGACCAAAATGTGGATAAAGTTCTAAATTAATCTTGCTTCCTTATTCCAGCAATAAACATAGGCAAGGATTCCAGCTGGAAAAGCTGGCATTTTTGTGCTGGTTTTCTTCTTCTGGGCTTACCTTTCACTGGGATAATTCTCCTGATCTTTCTTTGTGTTTTCCAGGAAGACTTTCCCTTGGTTCCTATGAGCCAATACCTCTTCTCTGCAGAGCAATCATGGGCATAAGATTCGTGGCCAGGGAGAGCGATGAGAGGACAGAGGCCTATGGGCAAGAGGGCCCAACGTATTTCAAAGGGCTTGGTTGACTTGTGGTAACAGAAAGTAAAACTGTATTTATTGAGATTTATTCTACACAGACTTTAATCATGGCTTTATTGGGTTGTGGTTTATATTTGTTGAGTCACCAAAGTTTCTTAGAGGAAAAAGCTTTTAAGTTGCTTTATTCATTATGAAAATCTTTATCCTGCACAAGGCAATAAGGACACAATTAAAATGAAATATCCAGATCCCAGAGGAATGAGAAAAGAGCATGACAAAGGAGAAAAGATGACATTTGTATCAGAATCCTGGCTGTACCAGAGAATGAAGGAGCTCTTGGCCTGATTACATACCCAGGACTTCTGGACTTTGGGGTGGCTAAGTGCTGTTTACTCTTCACAAATGCCCTGTCTGTAGCTCAGATGACAACTAGCATCAGTTTCAGGATGACACAATTAACAGCCCAAACAAATGACATGTATATTCCTTCCTGTTGCTTCTGCCCCATATTCACTGGAAACAAACCCTCCTCCACTAGCTCATATTGGCTCAAGCTACTGATCTACCTGTTTTTGTTGCTATTCTTTCTTAATATTTTAGCGTATGTGGGACAAATATAGTGGAGATTGGGTTATGGAATAAGAAGAATGTGGTATGGAAATGGAATTTCTGGATCCACATTCTGACTCCCCCATGTAACAACTACATGATCTGGAGCAAGTTATGTATGCTTTGCTTCTTCCTCTGTAACATGGGAGGAAAGAACATCCCTGCCTGGAGGTTGATTCCCTGGCCAGCTGTGCTGTCTCTGCCCCCACGGCACACTGAGAAGGCCATTGAGACTGGGCATAGTGATACACGCCTATAATCCCAGTGCATGGAAAACTAAAAACAGGGCCAAAGGTCCCAGTCCTCTCTTCTGTCAGTACATAAACCTGCAGCTCCTCAACAATGTTTAGTGGGCACAGTTGGCATTGTCCTTCTGGAAAACCTCCTGGGGCAAAATGGACTCACCCACCAGGATCTTTTATATGAAGCAGCAAAGGTGTTCGGTCTTCGTGGCAGGAAGCTGAAGCTGTTTCTATTTCTTTTTCTTTTTCTTTTTTTTTTTTTTTTTTTTTTTTTTTTTTTTTTTTTTTTTTTTGTCTTTTTGAGACAGGGTCTCGCTATGCAGTTCAGGCTGGCTTTAAGCTCACTTTGTAGCTCAGGCTGGTCTCGAACTCACAACAATCCTCCTGCCTCAGCCTCCCGAGTGCTGGGATTACAGGCATGCACCACCACGCCCGGCTGAAGCTGTTTCTAAATGAGACTCAAACCCAAGAAATTACAGAAGACATCCCCATGAAGACTTTGAATATGAAGACTGTATGTTTCTGTATTGCCAATGACTGTAGAATGCTAGTACACATTTCTCTGTGTGGCTCAGTTACCATTTCCCTTAGTCCTTTTTCCCCTATGTTCATATCCATGGACATGCAGATGTGTCCTTCCATCTCATGCTGCTTTGGCCCAAAGTTCAAATAGGACTGATGAAGTGACTTGAGGCCTCGTGTAATATTCACACTTAACCTTAAATACTATGCAGTCCTGTTGGGGGAAATTATTGCCTCAGCACCACGTAAGTACAGCAAGCAGAACTCACTTAAAAGGCATAAGAAAATATTGATCTATAGCCTTTTATGATTGGTTTGAGACCCTCAAAAAAGTAGACATATATTTCTGCTACCTGGATTTTCCCAGGTAATTTGATGGAATATTTTATGTTTCAGTAAATCAAACTAAAAAAAAAAAAAAAAACCTAAAAACAGGAGAATCATTACAAGTCTGATCTGTGTAGTGAGACCCTGTAGTCCCTGTAGAACATAGAACATGCACTAATATATATATATATTAGAGAGAGAGAGAGAGAGCCCCTTTAAATCCTCTTCTACCAAGAAGAAACAGAGAATAAGGATTACAAGGAAAGAAAAATGAGCCTACAAATCAGTTCTTATCTTGAGAAGAAGAAAAGGAGATGAGAGACTGAAAGGCTAAGAAAAGAGACTCCCTAATCTACTCCTCAACACCCTACATCTAGAAAGTTCTCCTCATGTCCAACTAGTAATCTTTCCCAACATTTCCATCCTTTCTTTCAGTGACTATCCCTAGAAATATTCTCTGAAACAACACATAGACTTGAACCATGGCTTTTTCTTTATGACAAATCTTGAAAATAGCTATTATGCCCTCATACTCCAGTCTTATTTTCCAAGCTAAACATTCCTGAGTCCTCCATTTGTCCCTGTATGTTGGTATTTTCAGGCCTTTACTATCCTGGTAATGCTCTAATTTGTCTATGTTCCTTTTAAAATGTGGTGTCCAAAAAGAAACACATTCTCAAGGTGTGGGCTGACCAGCCATAATGAACTCCTTTGATCCTATTCCTATTAATGGAGCCCGAAACTACTCAGACTTCTTCAGTGACCACATCATGCTAGATTTTTATTTTGAGTTTATGGTAATTTGTAACCCTCTTGGGATTTTTCTTTTCATTTCCTTTCCTTACTATTATTAAAGTAGGACTCTTTGCCAGTTATTATTACTTAATTTAAACGTTCACATCTGGTTTAGTAAATGGTGAGGTTTGTCACCATCATGGTCTCTGAGACTAAGAACTATGTGACTCATCATAATATCCAGAGTCTATCACAGACCCTGACCAGCTGATGTATTAGCTGTGTCCTCTGCTAGATGCCTCCCACCATGATGAGAAGTTAAGGAATAAAGACACCAAGAATTGCCAAACAAAAGCTCAGTCTTTATATTCTTAGGACTTTAGTCACGAAATTTTATATATATATATAAAATATATATATATACTGCAGCACAATACTTTTATAGGACTTTTACAAACTCATTTAAACCTCACCTGATAACAAATTCGGCAAGGAAGAAAACACACAGAAAATAAAATCAAACTGTGTAGAACAAGAGATGAATAAATTAGCATTTGCTCACTCCATCACCATTTATGATTTCCTACTCCTGCCCAGAGCCTTGGCACTTCTACTCTGCTCATTTTGTGAAAGGTGGGGGAGTCCTTGGGCTCCCCCTAGAGGTTAGAACCTGGGACTAATAGGAGTTGTTCCATACTTTGACCTGGTAATCCAATTCACTGATTGATACTCTCAAGTATCAAAGAACTGTGAGTTTAGGCAATACCAAGGCAACCTCAGACTTTTAAAGAAAACATCATTGTAGGGCTGGGGAGATAGCTTGGTGGTCTAAGCATCTCCTGTTCTACACAGTTTGATTTTATTTTCTTTGATTTTTCTTCCTTGCCAAATTTATTATCAGGTGAGGTTCAAATGAGTTTGTAAAAGTCCTATAAAAGTACGCTGCAGGGTTGTGATCATAGCATTTGGTGACTAAAGTCATAACTGAGAATGTACAGACTGAGCTTTTGGTTGACAATTCTTGGTGTCTTTATTCCTTAACTTCTCATCATCGTGGGAGGTTTCAGGGTAAGACAATGACTATCAAAAATGCTTCAATGTGTGATAAAGATGTTGAATCTGGCATAGACCTGAAGTGTAGATGAGATAGGAACAAACTACAAGGGAAACAAGAAGGCCTAGGCATTTTTTTCATGAGCAGAGACAGGTGGCTCAGAATGTCTTGATATGAAATTCTGGCTGCATGGTCCAAGAAGACAAAGGAAGCACTACATTAAAACCACAGTGTCTGGATAGGAAAAGTCATCCTCCTAGATTTTAAGTTACTGGAAGTAATCATTTGATTTATCCTAGTTCCTGTAGCATCCTACACACATTTTTCGTGATAATGGGTGCTCAAGTAAGATTTGCCAAACTCATAGTTGACCAAATTCTATAAAAATCCACTCCCTTTCACATTATGACAATCTAGACCATCTGTCCAAACTTTAAAGTTCCAAAAGAATATCTACTTGGGAAACAGAATTTCTTTATAGAATGTCCCTCTGAGCCATTATCCCAATAAAAACTTGTGAAGACCTTATATCTTTTATAATATTGACTTCAAATCTCAAGAGAAATGACACGAGTTGGCAAAGTTACTTCTTAGTGGAATACTAAAAGTAACACACGCTGCTCTGGTCTGAGTATTTGTGTGCCCACAAACTTCTGTGTTGGCATCCTAACCACCAAGGCTATGGCATGGGGAGATGGGATATTTGGGGCACAACTAACACATGAAGACAGAGTCCTCACAGGTGGCATTAGTACCACTGGTACCTATGTAAGAATAATCCAGGAGAACCACCTTGCCCTTCTGTTGTGCAGATACAGTGAAAGGACACCATCTATAATGCAAGGGATCCTTACCAGGTACCAAATTGGCTGGCAGCTTGATGTTGGATCTACCATTTTCCTGAACTATGTGAAATAAATCTGTGGTTTATAAGTCATGAGTCTAAGATATACTTATTACAGCAACCCAAGCAGACAGTGACCCATGCTAACCTTTCCTCTCCCTTTTCCTACTTTATCCCAACATTAAGTGGGATAGAAAACTACATGAGTTGGAAACAGATGTGTATAACATGGCTTCCAAAGGAATCCTGGGAAATGCTTAGTGAGGCTACTAATGGGGACTTATTAATCTACAAAGAAAGTCTAGAAATAAAGCATAAACATGAAGTAAGCCTTTGTTTTATAAGCCTTTTGGTCACTGAAATTTCTTTATGCTATAGGAAAAAATAAACCTACAGTACAACTTAGTCTAGCTAAATAACGTAGTTGTACTATTTCACTTCAGTTATAAACTAAGCTCTTATATTTTTGTAAATGCCTTCTTATACTATAATTTTTAGTTAATTGCATTTGTTAACTATACAAACTCAGCCTAGCTCCCTGGGTCTTAGGTATTTCACTTGCAAGTACATAATGATTAAATCTTAGGCAGCCAATACCAACCAGACAGCATGGTGCTTACCAACACTATGCAAATGTCAGGTGTAACAAAAACCTCTTCTGAATCTGATAGAGAGCTTGGGTTTGTCCTCACCTGATGCCTATGGCTGTCCTCGGAAGAATACTGCTGAAAAGAAACCTTGGGGAAGACTTGGCTCTGCCACTCACTAAACCTAAGACATTGATTATTTACTAATTAATGTTGTTTACCTCCATTTCTTCATTTAGTAAAACAAGTATCCATTTCTACCTACCAGGTCTATTAGTAGGGTTTTAAAAAGTGTGTCTATATGACTGTAGCTAAATGCATTGTAATAGAAGCAGAGGTATCTGGTGTAGTAATGATGGTCCCTCTTATATTCTGCATGACACTGAGCATGTTGCCTAGCTGCTTTATGCCTCAGTTTCCCCATCTACATCAGAAAACAATAATGTTTCTCTACCCCCAATGAGATTCAGTAAAAAGTACTGAGCTCTTGACATACACTGGCACTCAACAAATGTTCGTTGCTCTCAGAAAGCTGCTTTAATAGTGTGTATGAGGCTGTGAAGCTCTGACATACATGAATGTTCATTAGATGGAGTTTTCTTCAGCCTTGAACCCAGGGGCTAAGTATGGTTCCTCCTCACCTCTCTAAGATCTAGTACAGCAGCTCAGTGATTGAGAAATGAACCACATAGATGCACCAAATTTTCTATTCTTTCATTTCTGCTGTCCTTAAGAAAACTCAGTTTCTGTGCCTTAGAAAGCCGTAGGCTCTTCTGGGGACTGTCCGCTGTCAAGAAAATCATTCTTCCTGAATTCTATATCAGACCCTGCTCCCTGCCTTCTGAGCCCATCCAACAGTGAGAAAGGGGAAAGGAGAGGCAAGTTAGAAATAAGCAAGCTCCCCAAATTGCCCAAGTCTCTGAGATGATGTTTTTCTGTAGGTTGAGAGGTCTTGTTTTTTATTTAAGGAAACAAAGCAGTTTCCAAGAAAAATTAATTTTGTTATGCTTCAAAACCATTTCATTTGTGATATTATTTCTTCTGCTGAGCTTTCAACTTTCTCAGCTCCACTAAGGCTGAAGTCACTCCGAGGCTGCATGTATTCTTTTGTGTGTAATGTGGAGTGACTCTACAGAGCTGCCCCTGGCATGTCTACAGAGAACCTTGGCATCACACAAGGTTCTCAGAAATACTTCACTGTCCCATGGGCTTTAGCCAGAGTGACGTCAGCAGTGTCCTTGCAAATGGTCTCTCTGATGCCTTCTCATCATGGGCCTTTCCCAGAGGAAAATGTAGGGTCTGCGACAGGCACTACAGAACCACACTCAGGGATGCTGAGGTAAGTGGCCTTGTGTGACTTTGTGGCCAACAACTGGGATTGCTTTATCACATCTGAGGGAAAACCCAGTGGAGTCCTCCACAGGAGCCATCTATCCTCATTTTATGGCTACAAATGCCTTTCCTCAAACTCCTACCAAGCTTGAGGGCAGCCAGAGGGAAGAGCTTCTTTCATCTGATGGCCCTGCCCCCATGTAAAAAATGCTTCCAAGAGTGACCTGTGCCTTTGGGGACAGGTTAAATGGTGGGGGATTTCCACCTAGGTCTCTCAGGGAAGCCACCCCTCTCTTCTGTACCAGAGAGCAGAAGTAGGGTTTGGAGTCAACTTTTCCCCTGCAGCTTGAGAAGGGTGTCAGTTGAGGGAGAGGAGGCCACAGGGAAATCAACTTGTGCTTCACACGAAGCTGTACAGTTTAGCATGATTTTCAAAAAACGGGGAATTTGACTTGGACTACAGTGAATTCTCTGGCTCTATAATGATTCAAACAGATTAAATGTCAGCCAGAAAATTTATAGAAAAGACCCAGGCAAATTTACATTGACCTTAGGTTATCTTAGTTATGTTTTTCAATCCCCAAAATTCTACAATTGAATTTAAACACACTTATTTAAAGATGAAGAACATCGTGAGCCCATAATATTAAGCTGAGCTGTAAATAGATATGGTCGACAATTTCTTTGAATAACTCCCTATGGTTGCAGAATGCTGGACTGTGTTGGATTGTGGTGTCGAGTTCAAGCACCTAAGGTAGTTGAATGTCAACAGAGTGCCCACTTTTGACAGGTGTAGACAAAGGAAGGGTTGTAGAAAGAAAAAATCATCATGTGTGTGTATAGACAGTACAGTTGGGATAGATA
>PVKA01013987.1:0-22717 GCA_004027165.1 Ctenomys sociabilis | reverse complement strand
CCACTAATGGTGGTTGGACAGGATATTATGTCGGCTTTTAGTGCTATGGTCATCCACTAGGTAAATAATTATTGAATCTTTGATATAATTCAGCTGTATAAAAACCTGTAAATATGATATCATGTATGCACCTTGTACAATACCAAAACGTTATGAAAACAGTTTGCAATGTATTATTTCATCGACTCTGTATGGTTATGGTGTTTTGAAACTGTCTGATTGACATTTGTATTTCAATAAAATAAAAATAAATGAAAAAAAAAGATGAAGAACCTGGTATGCGCACAATTCACTCAATATGGGGAAATAAGTGTGGACACAGTTTTCATACTGTCATACCCTTTCCCGTTAGGAGCATTTAGTTGGACAAACTTGAGAAACTTAAAACTATAGTTAAATTCTCATGTATTGTTACATGTCTTTCATAGTCAAGGACCTAGACTAACAGAGCTTTGACACTGTGGAGCACCACAGGCTAGCACAATGGTCGGAAGAAGAGAAGGACAGTCATCCTGAGTCACCATCACATGCCTACTTAAAGGTGAGACTTGAGAGTTCTGCTTACACTTGACGATCAAAAGCAAGCCATTCAGCATGAATTTTTTGATGAGATAACAGAGTACCATTCAAGAGTGTCCACAGAAGGAGACACAGAAATACTGAAGAACAGGACCGGTCACCTTCCTATCACAGATGCATGGCCTAGCTGGGTGACAATGTCGGGTAAGATGTTCCAATGTCTCTAGGGAGAAAGTGCTAAGTGAAAGCTTCATGAATGAATTCATGAACAAATGCAAGTCCTTGTGAATTCAATAATGTGGAGAGATTTTTAAAATGTGGCTACACCATGAAATGGGATAAACAAGAGAAGAAAGCCACCTCCCCAGGAGTGATGAGGATGCCAGAGGAAAGGAAGGAAGGAACTGAGTTTATACATCACCTTTATATCCCAGTACTTTGTAGGATCTTTCATATCTTATGATCCCATTTTATACGTAAAATTTCAGAGAACTCATGAAGCTTCTTCTCCCACACATACCCAGAGTACTCAGAGTTGTCATTCACACCTTAGTGTCCTCAGCTTCAAAGTATGGGACATTTTCCACACAAGAAGGCAACAGGCATTATACATCCCCAGGACCTTAAGAAGACCTAAAGTAACCCTGATGAACAGTGAAAGATGAAGTTAGTGGAGGATTTGGCGTGTGGGCTGAGTTTGGAAATAAGGTGGTCAATGGGGATATAACTGACTATCAGTGCAAATGCATATAACACACTGAAAAAAAGTTTTTGAGACAGAGTCTCACTATGTAGTACAGGCTAAACATGAACTCACTATACACACCTAGCTGGGCTTAAACTTGTAGTGATCCTCCTGCCTCCACTTCTTAAGTGCTGGGATTACAGGTGTGAACCACCACATCCAGCATATAACAAACTCCTGGAACACCTAGTATTATAACCATGCAGTGGAGACAGATATCAGTGAGATGTTCACAAGATTTGAGGAATTTACAAAGTTTGTGAGGAAAACAAAGTAAGTTCCACAGTGACACAGGCAGAATCTACTGCTTCATCACCAGACCAGAAGCACAAAACACAGAGATGGGAAACACTGTTACTGTAGGTACAGATAGCAAGGAAAGCAAAGAGCACAGATGGCCTGACATTCCTGGGCTGATGACAAGGAGAACAACCACAGCTTTAAGTATAACTGCACTTCTCCAGGCCCCAATGGTTATGACCCAGTATGGTAATAAATTGGCTTTCCCCACCAAATTCTTCTCAATCATTTCATGATATCACAGAGGAGTGTTCCACCTGTACTCTCCAACAAAATATTCTTGTCCTACAGGAGTGGCCCACCAGATCCTTCTTTTCTATTTTAGCTGACTTCCAGGTAGTGACTGACCTATCTCATTAATGATAATGATGATGACTGTAACATCTAACATGTACAGAAGATGAATTATATGGGCCAAGCATATCATTTCATTTACTCTTTACAACACCAGATAAGGAACCTGAGGTGCAAGTAAAGATTACATATCTCTATTCAAGATCACACAAGTATATATGAGGCTGAGATTCAAACCTAGATCATTCCCATAGCACCACCTGAAGAATAAGAACTACTCCAAAAGAATCAAAATAAGAACTACTTCTGACATTACTTCTCAGCCCTTTGAGGGCTACAAGATCAAGTGTGGGGCTACTTCTGGAGCTTTGGCTCAGTCCAGAGCACAATGCCTGGCACATCAGTGTGTACCAGAATGGTTAAAGGCATGACAGTGAGCAGAAATCCCATTCCTGCTGTAGCAAGTGCATTTTCTTTTGAAGAGAACAGAGTGCATGTTAATGAATCTGCAGAACTGGGGCAATGAGAAAGGACCGAAAGATGCTGGTGGGAGGCTCTGGAGGCCCCCAGCAAGCAGCAGTGGGGCTTGCTGGTATCAGTAACCAGCAGCACAGCAGTCACCTGAGCAGAAGGATGGAAGCTTTGCTTTACCTCATATGGAACGAGGAAGACACAAGGGCAAAGGTGGAAGACATAGCAGGGGAAGGAGAACCTGCATGAGGGTGGCAATGGTGGAAAGAAAAGTATCATTCCACAGTGTGAATCAATAGGGCTTGGCAGAAGATTAGATGCAGATGATAAAGAAAGAGGAGCTGAGAGCAACTCCATTTCCAGATGTGAATTTGGCAAGAAATCTCTTGACATTGCAATATACTAGAAGCTCATGTCATGTATAAAAATACCTATAAATACCTGTATTTTTATAGCTCTTTATTGTTTCTGAAGAATCTCTACATCCATTCATCAACTTCAATTTATTTTACAAATGAAACAACTGAGTCCCAAAGGATCTCAGAGTCAGAAGCCCCCTCATCCTATCCAAAGTCTTTTGCCATTTTGATAACTGGTTCTCCTGTGCAGGCAGCCAGATGTAGCCGGGCTTTGGGGAGCTGATTGAATCACTGACTTAAAGGGGGTGGACTGCCATGGGCATGGAGCAGGTCGCTGTTAGGTTTATAACTTCATGTGATGCTGGGATGTGAAGCCTAGCAGGAAGAGGCCTTCGCCATGGGCATGGATTGCCCTCTTCCCTCACTTAGGGCACTGACAGTGCACTCTGCCTCCTGCCTGGCACTGCTTCTCCTGTGCCCAGTCTGGGAACCAAAGGACTATGGGCTGAAGCCTCCACAAGCCAGGAACCAAAGTAAGTCTCTTCTCCTTTCACTTGCAGAGTCAGTATTATGTCCCAGTGGTGAAAAAATAATTAGAACAAGGGTGAAGAGGGTACCCCTTAAAAACCCTTCTGCTTGAGGAGCAGTGTCCTTAGTGAGGCTCCATGGACACTGAGCCAGTCCCATGAGATGGACAATGGTTACCAACAAGGAGGAGATGCTTTTTTTCACTCTCTGTGTGAAATGAAATACAGTGTTTATTAATTCCTGTCAGTGTTTGAGATTGTTTTCCCTTTTTAGGTCCTTTTCTATTAAATCGCTATGCACTTACTAAAATTTTTTCAAAGGATACTCATAAAGTTTAACTTGGAACATTTGATAAACAGTGCCATCTTAGAGAATTCCTTCTGCTGTCATTGGATAATGGGGCACCTTGGTTAATTCTTTGTATCTGTCACAGTGGAATTGTTGTTCATAGGTTGGTTTGGTCTATAAGAATAAGATCTTTCTTGCAGTCAAGTGCCACTTAGCAAATAATTGTCCACAAAAGAGATTTCAAACTAGATGTCTAGTGACAATGTTTATCAACTCATGTTTGGAGCATGAATTAACCAGGAAGCCATATGCCATCATCTGAGATATTATTTTCCATTCCTGTTCAACACCAAGTAGAAGAGACACACATTTGCCGCCAGCAAGTGCCCACCAAGGTCCACTCTGGTGCTCCCAAAAAAGTCACCTTCTAGTTGAGAGGGAAACTAGAGCAGGCACATCAGTCTTGGCCCTTAGATTTACATAACAGACTTTGCAACTGGCCCTCTCTGTAACTGTGCTTGCTAAGAATCTGCCGTCCCATGAGTCTTTCTTCCAAAAAATTGCATGTTGGCATCTCAGACAGTGACACAGCCTCTCTCCTTGCCATTGACAGCCCTGCCTGGCACCTGGAAATGCCTCAGAGTCATCCTCCAATCACTTCATGTGGCTGCATCTATTTCCCAATCTGGATTTTCAGCTTTCCAAAGACCTGGGCCCTGTTTTGTTATTGTGTCATCACTCCAGGACCAGAGAAACAGAAGCCTTATTAAATCCACCTGGGGAGGAGAGGCAAATCAAAGGCTACTGTGGGACAATGGGAAGGCTGGGTGAGGGGTGTGCTCCTGTGCTGTAGGACTGGTTAGATGTGCCCCAGAATTTCCATAGCACAGGAATTCTGAACATCTTCGTTAATGAGTTATGGTCAGGCCATGGAGTTAAAGTTGTTCTTTATATAAACACAAAGTCTGTTAAAATTCTTAATAGCAATGGATTGCCACATTAGTTGAAAACAGTCCTCACTATAAAAAGCAGCTTCAGACAGCCTGGTTTCATTTCAAAACGTCTTCCTATAATGCTTGGAAACTCACTCCACCATGTAGAAAAGCCAATAAGCATGTTGCCAAGTAGTTTAGAAAATAACCAAAAGAGAAAAAGGAAAAAATGCAAACTCTCCAAGCAAGTGCCCCCTTCAACAGCAGTGCTCTTGCTTCATTTCTCTTTTATTGCATTTTTTCCAAAAATGGCTTTGTTTCCAAGGCACTCTCCAGGACGTGGAGAAATGAGCTCGAGGTGAGCGGGCTAGGGTGAGCGGTGGGCACCAGCCCTTCGCTGCTGCCTTTCCAGGGCCAACAGCCTGGTTCCCACACATCCACACACATTTCCCTCTGGACATGAACTTGGGACATATTTGTCTTTGCAGACAATTTCCCAAACCTACCAGACTCACAGAATGCCACATCTCAGAGTCAGCAGGGACTTTGCAGGTCAACTACAGGGTTAAGCCTCACCACATAGGGAATTTCCAGGCCCCACAGGGGTAGAGGCCACTGTGATCTTTGGGGTTGGAGACTTCTAATAGAAGAGTGTAGGCCTTTTGTTTATTATCACTTCTCCAATTTGCTTCCCTGTTATTCTAATCATCTTTCACCCTATGAGAGTGTAAAAGCCATATCCAACCCTTTATTGTCCTGGCAGACACTCAAATATGTTAACATACCTCCTCGGAATCTTCCCTTTCTTGTTCTAAGTAGCCCCATTTTCTGAAACCAACCCTCACACGTGTGACTGTCATGATCTACTGCTTCCAGACAACCCCACAGGATCTGTCCCTATGGAAGATACCTTGAAGACAGGCCTAGAGCTTCCCTACATAGAAAAAGCCTGTGAACGTGGTCTGCCAGTGGGACAGTCAGAGCCCATCAGAGGGTTTTGATCATAATGTTGCAAGATTTGTCAGCGGTTTCTTTCATCCCACTCACATTAACTTTTAAGTCAACTTCATCTTACTTCAGATGCTGTTGATGTTCTAAAGCATCTTGTTAGGCTGATCTTGATCTTGACTTCTGAAAATGATATCTTTGTAACTTGAATATTTCACTTAGCACTTTGCCTTATTGAAATCTTCTTGAATCTTAACTCTGTCATCTAATATATCCATCACTTCCAGCTTAGATGGGAAAGTCACTTGTTTGTCTTAATCCAAGCCCAAGATTTAAAAACCAAAGGTATGTATACTCTAGAGCCTAGGAAAGAATATAAAACAGTTAACATTTGTTCTTACCACATGTTGGACACTACTAAATACATCTTATGAATTCATACATTTAGTGTTCATTTTGATCTTAATACATAGATATGATCAGCATTACCTTACACTGATGAGAAAATTGAAACGCAGGGAGGGCAAGTGACTTGCCCAGCATCATTCAGCTGGTCCACAGCAGAGGTGAGATTTGAGCCCAAGGACTCTAGCTGAATGGGCTATGGTCTTGTCTCTTTTTTTTATTATTATTAATTTTATTGAGAAAAAATAGCAATGAGATAGTTCTAAAACAGGTTAGTATGACAATTACAATAATTAAAATACTGCATATTGTTGTCTTTGTAGTAGTTATTCATAGTACAAGATGCAGCCATGATATCTTGTCTAGTTAGTACAAATCTTTCTTCTCATTGAACTAAGACAAAGTAGCTGAATATCTATCCTGTTTTGTATATGCAGATATGTATAAATAATATATATTTTTTTCACTACAAAATGGTCCTTAGTTTATATCCCTCTTTTTTGTTTAGCTTTGTCAGAAATGGGTATTCCACTGCCATTCAAATATTGTCTTGTCTCTTTTTTCTATTTTCCTTCTTGGCAGACAAAAAGAGAATTTTTTATATCATTCACTTACCAATGTATGTGCTTTAAGAATGTGAAAAAGTGTGGCCCCATCTTTACTATTAAAGGATATAAACAAGAGTGTCTCTCTCTTGTGCGCCCAAGGCAGCCCTTCCCAAATACACTAACATTTTGTGAAATGCCTGCTTAGCTTAGGTTCCAGGAACATAGTTACCGACCCCAACAGCTTATTGATAGTCAAGGACCTTCTGTTTCCCACATCTCTCACTTCTACTCTTCCCTCCCTTCAGCTCAGCCAGTGGGGAAACAGGTCAACTGCTTCTCAGAAATTAGGGATAAAATGAGCCTATCGCATCTTCCCTGTGTGCTTATTTCCTTGTCTTAGAGGCATTGTGTGCCCTTCCGCACAAGTGAAAAACCTAATGGCCTTGCCTTGTTGAGATTTCTTGAGGTCTTCAGCATCTGCACCAGCAAACTGAGCCTGGGTTTACTTCCAGCGGGAATAGGTGAGCTAACCTACAAAAAGACAATCTATGTATTATTACTTAACTATTTTCATTCATCCTTTCCATAAGAATATCATCAGGAATTTTGTCAAGTGCTTTTCTGAAGGGCTGTGTGTGTAGCCAGCCTAGATCTATGTGTTCAAAAAAATCCATCAAAGAAAATGAAGGCAGTGATAAGGGGTGAGCCGAGGCCAGGGCCAAGGGGCTGGTTTATGTTCCAGAAATCCAGTTGCCAGCCCCAAGTGGACCCATGACAAATTAAGTGGGGAGGAAGGGGAGACTGAAGATAATGCAAGTGGAACAGGGCACTGAGAAGAGAACAGCTTACCCCCCACCACTGAGTAGGGGCCTCTCTTGATGGGAGGCCTTGCCCTGGGGGAGAGGCACTGGGAAGGAAGATGGCTGGTGAGGAGCCTCGAGGAGATTCTGAACATCTCGCCCCACCCCTGCCAGCCATGCAGAACCCTACTACAGTGGAAAGTGGTGCTGTGTCCCACCAGATGGGAGGCCACCACAGAACCTGGGGTCAGGTCCAACTCTCAGCATAACATGACATGTTGAGCTCTAAAAAAAGAAAGAAAAAAATGAATTTAGCTTGAAATAACTTGTTTATGGGATCTGCTGACTGCATACTTCCCTGCGCCCCTCCCCCCTGTAGGCTGATCGACATCACTTACTCCGGCTCCTCCTGTTTATCAGGGCACTAGTCTTGCACGTTCCAGTCTACTTCATTCTTACTCCAAAACTCTCCACTGCCTAGTCTAATTCCTTGGCATTCTTATGCCATCTTTGATTCTTTCTTCAGTAGAGCAACTGGAAATGTGTTTTATAAAGCACTACTTCTTCCATATATATCTTAAAGGAATTATTTATTGGTTAAAATCAAGAATTTGTATTTACTACTACAGAGCCTTCAATATGCTGATATGCAGAGGAACTCTTTTCTTAGTGGGATGTTCCATGTAGAATTTCAGTTTAGTTTCTAGTTCCACCCTCCCAACCCTACATACTCTTTAGTAGGATATTAGGAATAGAAAATATAATACATATATGTTTGGGCACTAATATCTGCTTCCTTATCTAAATGCTCATAAACACTCAGTGGTTAATGTGTTTTATACTTACATCAGAAAAGTCTAAGTAATTCATCATCACTAAAATCTTTTTCTGTTTTTTTTTTCTTTTTAAGACAACAGAATATATGTTTCAAGTGGAGTAGAAAGAGTCCCATATGTAATCTTCACATTCTTTAGGCCAAATTTCCTCTGAAAATTTGAACTAAAAGCAGCTAAATTTTCTCCTCTTACCTAAATTGAGCCCCATTGCCCCTTGCTTGTCTGTGTTTCCCTCTGTAGATTTTTCTTTGCTCCCACTTCGAGGTTTGATCAAATGTCTCAAACTAATAAGACCTTTGCTGATTGCCTCACTTTAGACTGCAGCAGCCTCCCAATATTCTCTGTCCTTCTTCCTTCCATTGCTTTTCTCAATAGACCCAACATTTTCAAATGCATGATACAATTTACTTGTTTGGTGTATGTCTTGATTGTGGCTTCTACTATGAACTACCGCCATCCCCCAGCATCTCTTCCTGACACAGAAGAGATCCCTAACACATATTTGCTAAATTAATGGAAAAGGTAGAAGTATCAATCATTCAAAATATATATTTTAAATAATATATATGTTTTCAATGTTCCAAACACTGTGTTGATGGCCTTCTGCTTATGTGACTCAAATGGCCCTTTCTCTGGGAGAACCACATCATACTCCCTATTGCTTTTTTTGCTTTCACTTTACATCACTTATGACACATTTAATAATTCTGCTGTAATTATTTCCTTCTGTCTCCTGTAGTGATTCATCAGGGGAACACTTTGCCTATTGTTTCACTTCCTACCATGCCTAGTCCGTTGAGCTTTGATACCATGTGCAAGGAGAAACCCTAGAGCATAACTTGGACCATGTTTTGCCTATTAAAGGCAACTAGAGACTTGGGCTAAAAGCTAGTCATAGAGCTGACCCTCCTCACTTTCTACCTCCAGCAAGACAAGCTCTTCATTCTCCTATTTTGGTGTCACTTACGATTAGTCCAAGGCATATCATTAAGCAAAAAGAGACATGTACAGAGGAACAAGCACCAAGGTAAGCAAACGTGGTAACAGGGTCCTAATCTGAAGTGGGCAAGATAAATTGCAAAGTTGGCAAGGCTGTATCATCTCACCAGTACAGCAGAACAGCAGTGGGGTGTGGGAATAGGGTCAATGAAACAAAGAACATCTCAGTCCCCACGATACTTGCTGCAGAAATTTTAGGCTAGGGCAGCAGTCAATTCTAATTCCCACCTTCTTGATAGAGACCAACAGTTAACACTATGGAATGAGGGTAGAATTACTAAAATTCAAGATCCCATAAGAAAGGCAAACCGTGCTATTAGTTCTATGATTTACTCAAGCTCCATAGAATTTAGTAACTCTTCAGTAGTCTTCTTTCTCCTTAAAGGGTGGAAGAACCCAAGGTTTTGTCATGGACTGAATGTTTTGCTTTCCTTTCCTTTCCTTTTTTTTTAGTACAGGGTCTACAGAGTCTCATTACACAGATTGGACTCGCAGTGATCTTCCTGTTTTCAGCCTCTCAAACGCTGGGATTATAGGCACATGCCAGCATGCCCAGTCTCAGCACACCCCAGGGTCGAGGCCAGCATGGCATACCAGGGACTGAACTCCAGTCCCACCATCTGCCTAAGCAGGTGCTTTAATCCACTAAGCTATCTGGCCAACCCTTGGGTTGGATATTTCCCAAAAAATTTATAAGCTAAAGTCTCAACCATCCCCCAATATCTTAGAATGTGACTACATTTGGCTCTATGGTTATTAAAAAGGAAATTACATAAAATTAGTTTGGATATTAAGGGTAGGCCCTAATCACTAGCATTTTAAGTTACTCTTCTCATTGCTGAGACAAACACCCAACACATAAAGCTAAAAGATGAAAGGTTACTTTTGCTCACACTTTGTAAAGGCTTCTGTCCATAATTGCCTGGTTCTATGGCAGGTTGGCATGGCAGAAGAGCATCATAGGGGAGAAAAAACAGTTTATGGTGTGGAAGGTGGAAGGCAGGAGGCAGCAAAAACAGCAGGCAGCGAGCCCTCTTTCTGTCCCTTTTAATCTTAGGGAGGGTAGCACTCACACCCAGGGTAGGTTATCACATTGATCACATGCAAATGTGCCAAACCAGTCAGTGAACTAAATTAGTAATCACAGTCCCTTAATTTCAGCATCACCCACACTTAAGTCCAGAATCACACACTTAAGTCCACACCCTAGATCCAGCTACCTCTGAAAAGCCCCCACATAAGACAGCATGAGGCTTTGCGGGGACATCTAGGCACAAGCCATTCAAACTAGTTTCCTCAAAAGAGGGAAAATTAAAGTACAAACACATACAAAGAGAAAACCTCTTGAAGATATAGGGAGAAGATGGCCAAATATACGGCAAGGAAATAGACTTTAGAGGAAGCCAACCTTGCCCGTACCTTGGTCACTGACTAGTACCCTCCAGAATGAGACCATAGGTTTATGTTGAGGCTACTCAGTCTGTGGTACTTGGGATGACAGCCTTGACAAACTAGTAAAGTAACACGTTTTTTTTTTCCCTCTGAAAGTGAATTCTTCAATTTTTGCGACATATTCTCAGCATTTAAAGAACTTTTTAAAAGGTCATGTTTGGATCTTTCCCACATAATTCCAGCATGGAGCTAGGGTTGAACACTGCTCCATGAAAGCAATCTGAGTTCTCTGTAGTATCTTTGAACCTCTCACTGAAGCCATACTGCTTTTGAAATTCTCATAGGTAAGATAGCAAGCCATTGTTGTCCAAGCCAGAGTTTGGCAAACTTCTCTGTAAAGGAGAAGAAAGTAAATTCTGTAGAGATAGCCCTTTCTGGTCCTCCTCTCAGCCCATGAAGTTTGTATGTATAATCCCAAGGATAAGTTATTGGAATCTAATCAAGCTAATTCCAATCTACCACTTCCAGTGCAATCCACAGAAAGAATAAGGGCTCTAAGGCATGTTTATAGTTTTGGGGAGCCAAGGGGTTCTAAATCCAGCCATGGTGATGGCTATCTGGAGCAAAGACCTCTACCCAGGTCCAAACCCAGGTTTTATTCAGTCATGAAGGAGGTGTGGCTTGGGGATGAGTGATTGAGAATGGTGGAAAGTAGGTGAGTACTATGAGCTGGGCTAGGTAGGAGACCTGTATTTACTTCTGCAATATGCAGAGAGAAGGATATGCAGAGAGGAATCTGCATTGGACAATTGAGATAGTATCTAATGTTTTGGGGTCTGGTGCTTCAGCTCTGATGTGTAATCTTTCAAGCCCCAGGAAATCATAACCTCTGTCTCAAGGCTTTATCCCAGCCAACAGCATGGAGTATTGGCTCTTTATCCCATGTCTACATGGCTCATATTAGAGAGCAGCAGGTGGGGAGTAACCAGGGAAACACACATACTGTCTTCAAAGGCTACCACCAGCATGTTGGCTAGACCAATATGCATTGCTTAAAGCCAATTGAAGGGATAAGGCAAAGTCCTAGGCAGCTCTGGACATATCAATACATGGAAATAGGGTGAGACAGAGTCAAAATGAAGACAACTACTCTTCTTTCAAGGACAGTCACCCAGGTGGTCCTCCATAATTCTCTTTGTATGTAACTCAGCTCTGCCATTATAGCTGAAAGCAACCACGGATACTACTTAAGGGAGTGGCTCTGTAACAAAATACCATAAACTGCATAAATTAGTAAGCAACAGAGATTTATTTCTCACAGTTCTGGAGGCTGGGTAGTTTAAAATCACATCACCTGCATGTTTGGCACTTGGTGAGAGCTGACTTCCTAGTACCCAAACAACTATCTTTTGTTAAAGCCTCACATGGTAGAAAGGGTGAGGGTTATCTTTAGGATCTGCTTTACAAGGACAGCAATCCTATAATGAGGGCAGAGCCCCATGACCTAATCTCCTTCCATAGGGTCCACGCCCTTGAATACTTTCACCTTGGGAGTAAGATTTCAACATATTAATTTGGAAGGGATATAACTATTCAGTCCACTGAAAATATCATTTACAGAGCAAGTTGTAGGTTGATTTTACTCATGATCTATAATTTGCTGAACCTTGCTCTAAGGTATTTGAGGACTTCTTGCTAGATAGAACCAACTATGTCATGAAGGAAAAAAATACTGTGTTGCAAACTCTTCATGTATACTGTATGTAGGCTTTGTAAATATTAGAAACTAACCTCTAAGACAGAGAAGAGAAAGGAAAACAGGAAAGCACACTATAGTGCGACAAATGTTTCAATAGGGGAGGACATGCAACTGTAGAAATTCAAAGAAAAGGCTTAGAGCCAGCTCTTGAGATGTCCAGGAAAGAATGAAAGAGAAGAACACCACCATCTTCTCCTAGCAGTCATAGTTCTTTGATGTTAATTTCAATTCTTGATCTTTTTGAGACAAGGTTTTACTATGGAGTTCAGGCTGGACTTCAACGCACCACGTAATCTAGCTGGCCTTCAACTCACAGACCTCTTGCCTCTGCCTCCCAGAGTTCTGAGGTTCTAGGTATGCAACCTGTACCAGTCATTGTTTTACTAGAGGCACAGATATAACACAAGATGTACAAATGTATGAGAATCCCAAGATTGGCTTACAATGGTCAGCCACAGAGTCAGGTGAGAAAATGTTCCAGGGGTGTCTGCACACTGGACACTGAAGGATCCAGTTCAAGATCTGCAGCCCACTGCAGTGTTCCATACAGTCTGTATCTGGAGGCCAATGGACCTATGACTGAAGGCTGATGAGTCTACACCAGAATGTTGAAGGATCCAAGGCAGAAGCCAAGATTCTGTGTTGGAGCCAGGAGATAGTGTTCAAGCTGATGGTGAAGACTGGAGCTCCTCCCAGGAAGAATGGGACCCTGCATCCTTCCTCATTTTTCTTTAAGTGATCCGTCACTCTAGGTGTAGCCTCCGCACCCTAGGGTGTGGAATTGCTGAGCCAATTTAGCTCATTTCTTAGCTTCTCAAGTTGACACAGTCAACCAACCACTACACATCCCCAACACCCCATTTGTTTGTTTGTGTTTTTAACTTACAGTCATATTTCCTCACTTCTTTTATCTGCCTTCCAAATTTATTCATGCTCATGTGATTCTGTCTCAGTCTGCTTTCTTTTCTTCTTGGCCTGTTGTCTCCTTGGAATTTTCTGTTCCTTTGCTATACAGGTCATATCATCTTGCATTTCATTAAAGATGCTGTGTCACCTGCTGCAGTTTTATTCCCAGTCCGTCAATACACAATTTTCAGAGGAATGTTCTTTCATTCAAAATAATGCATATTATCCTATAAGTATGTGCATCACTCTCCCTCTCTCTCTGTCTCTCTATCTCTCTGTCTCTCTCTCTCTCTCTCTCTCTCTCTCTCTCTCTCTCTCTCTCTCTCTGTTCTCTCTCACCCTCTCTTTCTCTCTCTCTCTTTCTCTAACAGGGTCTTGCTTTGTAGCTCAGACTGGCCTCAAATTCAGGATAACCCTCCTGCTTCAGCCTCTCAGAGCACTGAGCTTACTGTCATGTGTACCATCATGCCTGGAAAAACATGTGATTTTTATGTGTCATATAAAAATATTTCTAAATAAGCACTAATAAACATGCTACCCTGTCATAAATATAAAGCACAATCGATGTCTTAGTCTTTTCCTAATGCCATGAAAAATAGTTTAGGTTCAATAATTTATAAGCAACAGAAGTTTACTGCTCTGAGTGCTGGAGACTGAGAAATCCAAGATCAAGGCACCAGAAGATCTGATGTCCACTGAGGGCCCACTCCTCGTTAACTGCATCTAGGTGTCCTTACATGACATAAACAGTAAATAGGCTTCCACAGCCTCTTTTAGAAGAGAATAACCCATGCCCTTGATCTAATCACCTCCTGAAAGGCACACCACCAGTGCTAGCTCATTAAGATGAAGTTCCACCGTGTGACTCAGGGTAGGGTATCAACATCCAGGCCAGAGTATTTGATATCTTGGAAGCTACACATGAGTCTCTCCCCTACCCTAAGCTGGTGTATAGTAGTAATTAATCCATTCTTGCTTGGGTACAATAGCTCATTATATGTATTACAATGTAAAATATAGTACAATTTATCTATTCAAGTGTTGATGGATTTGGTATTGTTTCTAGTTTTTGCTGCAAGTACTAATAATGCTATAGGCATAATCTTGTCCCTGGTTCCCAGTCCACTCATTAAAATTGTCTAGGAAATATACCTTGGGATGGAGTTTCTAGATCATAAGATACATCTTCAGCCATACCCAGGAATACTGAACAGTTTTCAAATGTATTTGTGCCTATTATATGCTCCAACCAGCAGTGCAGGCATATTTCCATTGTTTCAGATTCATTGTTAAGTTTTGCAGATCCAGTGAAAATAAAGCCCTACCTAATTATGGTAGCATTTATTGGAATGAAAATCTTCTCAGGTGTTTGTTGACCTATCCTACTTCTTCACTATGCAAAGCTTGTTCAAATATGTTTTGCATTTTTCTTATGAATTTTTGTATCAGTTGGAAGGACTGATTCATTAAGACTTGATAGTAATTTCTCATTGGTTTATATATTACAACTATTTTCTAATAACTTAGAGATTGTCTTTTTATTTATTACATCTTTCTTAAAAAAACGTATTCAGTGTAATGCAGTCAAATTTGTCAATGTTATGTGTGAGTTCCTCTTTTGGATCTCATTTGAGAAATATTTTCCATTCCCAAAAATGAAGACATTTTCTCCATTTTTTTCTAAAACTTAGCTTTCCTTTTCTTGCATTGGAATCTCTATACTTATTCAGAATTTGTGTGTGTAAAGATAACCAGTTATCTTCATGTCACTTGTTAAATGCTTTTTCTTTGCCCAAATAATTTCCAATACTAGCTCTTCATTTAATATTTTTTCATCAGCAATGTATTAATCCATCTCTGCACTCCCATTATGTTCCATTGAGCTCTTTCCTATCCTGGCACCAGACTACACTTCCGTGATTACAATTGCTTGTTAGAAAAATTGGCTAGGTAAAGAAAGCTCTACCTTTATGTTTTCTAGGAGAGTATTGGCTACTTATGCCACATTGCTCCTCCATATACATTTCAGATATAGCTAACCAAATCCTTCTTCAGAATTTTATTAGAATTACATTGAATCTCTTACCGACTTATTTGAGGAAATTAACAATGTTACAATATTCAGTCTTCCTCTCAGTGACCATAGTATGTCTCCTAAGAATTCCTTTAATAGTTTTCACTAAAGTTTTATAGCTCTCTCCATAAGGATCTTACTTTAAGATATTGCTAGAGGCTGATGTTTGAAACTGTACCATTATAAATTCATTTTTGGTGAAGAGGAGCTTGTACTCAAGTTTGAGTATGGTCAGGTTTTCTGCTCATAGGTTCTCCATCTAAGACTTAATCAGCATCAGCATTATTGAGGAGAAAGACTGCTACTATTGAACATGCACAGACTTGTTTCTTTGTCATTATTCACCTAAACAGTATTGAGAAATTATTTGCACAACATCTACATTGTATTAGGTATTATGAATAATCTAGAGATGATTTTAAATATATGGGAAGGTGTATAACAGATGTACGGCACATTATGCCATGTTACATAACAGACTCGAGCAGCCACTCATCTTGATATCCACAGGAATCAGACTCCCACGGAACTAAGGGATGGTTATTTTTCCCTCCCTGAGGTGGGGGCTTCACCTATGAAACAGCTCTAACCTGTCTCCACTCCTCACTCATGCTGTCCCTGAGGGAGAAAAAGAAACATAATCTGATTAATGGTTTGGAAGGATAAACTTGGCTTTCATGCCCTGCTCCTTCATCTTCCCACCCTCTTGGGAGCAGCTCAGTGAACACATGTGGTCTAAATTACTCTAAAACAGGAAGAAAGCCTATCAGAAATGACCCTTCCTTTACAGGGGAGGCTTTTGCTGTTACTAGTGATTCATTGGAGAATCTGTCTGGTTCTGGAACTTAGGACTGTGAATCTCTCTAATGCAGAACTACAAACCACATTCTGGAAAATCAGTGTCATGATAATAAAAATATTTTGGCATTTATCTGCTTATACTTTCTCCAGTTTTATTGATATAAGATTGACAAATAAAAACTGTATAGATTTAGAGTTTTTGATGCGATACTTTAATATCATTCACATTGTGAAATGACTACTATAATCAACTAATTAATGCATAATTTCCCATAGCTATCTTGGAAAGTGTGTGTGTGTGTGTGTGTGTGTGTGTGTGTGTGTGTGTGTACATGTGTGTGGTGAGAATGTTCCTGCTTTACTCGGTTAGCAATTCCAAACATACCATATGCTGATAATTATAGTCACCATATATATAAAATTATATATCACATATAAAAGTATGTATCATATATATCTAGTATTTATTTGGCTCATAACTGAAGGTTTGTATTCTTTACCAGTCTCTTTATTTTTCCCCTACTCTTAAACCTCATTAATCACCACTCTATTCTCTATTAATATGAATTCAAAAAATTCTTCTATTGCACTGTAATTGAGGTCATGCAGAACATTTCCTCCTGTATCTGGCTTATTTCACTTCACATGATATCCAAAAGTTTCATCTGTTTTGTTCTAAATGACAAATATCCTTTGTTTTTAAGGATAAGCAATGATCATGCATGTGTCATATTTTCTTCATCCACTCACCTTTGATGCTCTTTTAAGTTGTTTCCATATGGTGGTTATTTTGAATATGCTCAAAAGAGAGTAAGAATTTAAATATGCATTTGATATAGTAACTTTGTTTCCTTTGAATACATTCACAGAAGTGGGGTTGCTGAATCTTACATTAGCTGCATTTTTAATATTTTGAGGAAACTTCATATTGCTTAGCATAAAACAGCTGTGTAAATTAACATTCCCACTACCAGTGTGTAAGGGTACCTTTTTCTCCACATTCCTGTCATCAGTTTTTGTTTTTTATTTTTTGAATGTATTTAGGCCAGGGGAGATAGCTCAGTAGAATGAGTGCTTGCCTGGCAAGCGCAGGGTCCTGAGTTCAATCCCTAGTACCAAAAAAAAAGAAAAAATGTTTAGTATAGGGTCTATAGGAGCTCACTACACAGATTGGACTTACAGTGATTCTCCTGTTTTCAGCCTCTCAAGCGCTGGGATTACAGGCATGTGCCACCACTCCTAGCTTCACAGGGCCAGGGCTGTCATGGCACACTGGAGCTTGAGCCCTGGTCCCTGAGTCTGCCTAAGCAGGCACTTTAGTTGGCTGAGATATCCGGCTGGCCCTCCATCAACAGTTTTTAACTTTTGACTTTTTAACAATATCTTTATCATTGTGGTTCAATTTGCATTTTCCTTTTTTCACCATTTTTTTATTAAACACTCAAGAAAGAGGACTTCTAGACCTGCTTCTAAATTGTCAAGAATGATGGGATAAGTGTGTTTGAGCAAGGCAAGGTTGTTTTTTATTTCAAATATAAAAAACAATAAAACAGTGTTACAGGATTTCAAAACAAGATTATGGAAAATTAACAATGGTCATTATATTTCATGTTGTCATCTTCAAAATCATTACTTAGATTATGAGATATAGGCAAGCAAAATTAATAGAAAAATACAAGCAAAACTGTTCTCTCCAATGAACTATCAGAGATTAGTAGTGTAATTATTTTAGCTATCTTGTGCATATATACTTTTATTCCCTTTTTCCTTTTTGCCTTTCATGCATTCCAGTTGTTCTTTCATATTGAGCAGTTTCTTTCCCTTTCACAAAATTTATTGTACATTTTGGATCTTTTTACTCTTTCAATTTCTCACAGTACAGAGACAATACAATGTTTACACATGGGAGTCTGATTTACTTCACCTACGAGTATGGTCTCTAGTTGCATCCATTTACCTATGAAAGCCTCAGGCTTGTCCTTCTTTATAGCTGAGTAATGCTCCACTACATAAAAATATCACATCTTTTTTGTCCATTCATCAGTTAGTAGGCATTTAGGTTATTTCCAAAATTTAGCTACTACACATTGTGCTGCTACAAACATGGCTGTAAATATATCAGTGTAGTAGGATGTTTTTAATTCTTCTAGGAAAATACCCAGTAGAGGAGCAGAGGGATCAAATGGGACCTCTAATCCTAGCTTTTTCAGGAATTTTCGCACTGATTTCTCCATGACTGTACCACTCTGCACTACCACCAACAGTGGAGAAGGGCTCCTTTTTCTCCACAGACCCTCATTTGTTATTTGTTGACGTCTTGATGATAGCCATTCTTTCCGGGGTTACACGGAATCTCAGTGTTGTTTTAATTTGCATTTCTCGAAGGACCAATGATGTTGAATATTTTCATATATTTATTTTCCATTTATATTTTTTCATCTGAGAGCTGTGTATTCATCTCAAAAGCCCATTTCTGGATTGGGTCTTTGAATTTAGGGGCTTACTTTTTCAATTCAGTATATGTTCTAGATAAAAGTCCTTTGTTGAGGGACAATTGGTTAAAATTTTTCCCAGCCTGGGTTTTCTTTTCACTCTGTTGATTTCTTTTGATATGCAAAAAGTTTTTAACAAGATGAGATCCTGGTTGTTGATTCTTTGGAGTATTTATCGTGCAGTTTGACTTTTGTTCATGAACTGTCTACCTACTCCTATGTCTTCAAGATTTCTACCTACTTTCTCCGCCAGTAGATTTGGTGTTTCTGTTTTAATATTTCAATCTTTGATCTATTTTGACTTTAGTTTAGTGCATGGTGATAGACATGGGTCTAGTTTTAGTTTTTAACATGTGGAAAGCCAGTTTTCCTAGCACCATTTGTTAAAGAAGCTATCATTCTTCCAGTGGAGATATTTGGCCCCTTTGTCAAAGATAAGGTGGCTGGGTGTGTTTGGAGTTGTGTCTGCATCTTCTAATCTGTTCCACTGATCCTCTGGTCTGTTTTTTTGCCGGGGCCATGCTGATTTTATCACAGTAGCTCTGTAGTATAATTTTAAGAAATGTGTTGTGATGCCTCCTATCCTGTCCAGGATTCAGATTTGCATTTTCTGAATGCTTTATATTTTTATTAGACCTATTGCCCCTTCATACATCTTCTTTGTAAAACTGCCTATTCAGTTCCTATAACCATTTCAATCAGATTAATAGTTTTTGGTTTTGCTTTTTATCCACCCACTCTTTTGTATGGTTTAGAACATACACTGGGAAATAGATGCTATTAATTAGACCTCCCTTAAGTCTCAATATAAGTGCATTTTCTAATTAGATGCCTAGTGATAAACACACAATAGACTTTCATTCATATTTATGTGAAGACATGCATGTAAAAATATATTTAGGAGAGACAGAAGAGAAGGAAGAGGAAGCTAACAACTCCCTGCTTATCTCCAGCCCCACACCCACACCCAGTGAGTTCAACCAAAGCGTCCTGCTCCAGGAAGCCATGGCTGGTCTCTTCTGTCTGCCATCCACCCGCCCTAAGCTCGGTCTCCTGGCTCTGGCCAGAGCTGGGTCTCTGATCACTAGCTTTCTACTCCTCCCAGAACCTGTGCAAGCTACTCACAAGCAGCCCCGGAGACTGTCTCCTCCAAGAGCTGAGTGCCTAGAGCTCTGAAAGCAAAACTGCATAGCCAGTGACCTGACCCCAGCAGTCTATGCATGGCTATGTGACACTATCATACCCACTGGTTGGATGCTAGATCAGTGCATCCAGACTGGAGTGGACAACCCTGGCCATCCATTCATCAAGACTCTGAGTATGGTGGCTGGGAACAAGGAGACCTATGAGGCAACTGCTGAGATATTTGACCCTGTGATTCAAGAATGACACAGTGTATATGACCCCTGGACAATGAAGCAAGTCACTGACCTGAATGCCAGTAAGATCCGTTCTGTTACTTTGATGAGCAGTATGTATTATCCTCAAGAGTCAGAACTTGTCAGAGTATCCAGAGATTCAATCTCCCTCCAGCCTGTTCCTGAGCAGAGCTGCGAGAAGTCAAACATGTCATGGTGGATGCACTGAATGGCCTGAAGGATGACCTGGCTGGATGCTGCTATACACTCTGTGAGATGATGGAGGCAGAACAGCAGCAGCTTATTGATGACCAGTTCCTGTTCGATAAGCCCATGTCCCCATTGTTGACTGCAGCAGGAATGTCTCGAGACTGGTCCAATGCTCGTGAAATCTAGCACAACAGTGAGAAGAGCTTGCTCTGGGTAAAAGAGGAGGAACACACGAGGGTCATCTCCATGGAGAAGGGCAGCAACATGAAGAGAGTGTTTGAAAGATTCTGCCAGGGCCTCAAGGAGGTGGAACAGCTGACGCATGAGATGGCTGGGAGTTCATGTGGAATGAACATGTGGGTTACATCTTGACCCGTCCATCTGACCTAGGCACTGGACTCTGAGCAAGAGTGCACAACAAACTACCCCTGCTAAGCAATGACAGCCAATTCCCAAAGATCCTAGAGAACCTGAGGCTCCAGAAGCTTAGTACCAGAGGAGTGGACGCTGTTGCCACAGGCAGCATCTTTGACATCTTTGACATCTCCATGGCTGGGCAGGTCAGAGATGGAGTTGATACAACTGGTCATCAATGCAGTAAGCTATCTGACTGACTGCAAGTAGAATCCAGAGAGAGGCCAGGATATCCACGTCCCTGCACCTCTTGTCTACAATAAGCATTAACTCCCCCTCTATGGCAGATGTATCAAGATCCCCAGGACTTCTGCCCATTTAGTGGTAGACAATTCTACTTGCCCTTCATATATTATATATATATATATATATATATATATATATATATATATATATATATATATAATTTTAATTTACTGTGCCTATAATTTTAGTTATCCTTTCAATATTTCTATAGCTACTGTTATTTATATGTACCATCTCTCTGTTCACTGCAATTAGTCTTCTCAATTATTTTCAACTTTATAAATCTTCTCAATGAATCCATTTGGTAATATTTCATTGTCTTCTTTATTTTTTTAGCATTAATTTCAGTTCTTACCTTCACGATGTCTATTATTCTACATTTTTTTTATTTGGTTTTACTTCTTACTATAATTTGCTAATAATCACTTAACTTCTCTTCTTTAATGTAAACATTTAAAACTCCAAATTTTCCTCTGAGCAGGGCTTTAATTATACTTCACAAGTCACTGCTTTATTGCTATTACTTCTCTTAAATGTTTTGGTATTTTATTGTAAAAAACACACACACAAATAAATAAAGTACATAAATGAATGTATAGACTAGTGAAGTGTTATTAAAATACATATCCTTGTAACTACAATAAGAGTCTGAAAAATAGAACTTTATGGGCATAATGGAGCTGTCCCTTGGCCCTGGCTCAATTTCAGTCTCCCCTCCCCCCCCGCAAAACAATATCCTAACTTTATCATAATCACATTCTTTTATTTCTAGGGTTTTATTTCACCCAAATAAGGAGTTTTAAACATAATAGTATTTATTTTCCCATTATAAAATTTTGTTATTTAGGTCTTTAAGCTTTCTTTCATTTTACACTCTTTTCTTCCATCTTCTTTTCCTTATTTATTGAAAAACCAGAGATTCTGACAGATCTTATGGCCTGAATTTTGCTGACTGCCTAGTAATGGTAGAATTCAGTACAGTCCTCTCCCTGGGGTTTCTAGGGACTCAAGCAAACTTTGGTTTTATGTCTTTGGCCCAGACTATAGATTGTGCAATGTTTATTTATTAAGAAATATATACTGTTTTGTTGTCTCTCTTTTTGCAGTGTCAGCACCTCTGTTGTTCATTGTCCAGATCCATTAATTCACTGATAGTTACCAGATACTCTCATTCTGCAATTTGTTTTCTTTCATTAGAAGGAAGAGTTCTAAAAGGACATGCCTCTCTCACTTACTTGGTCACTTTGTGGTTCAGTTCATTTAAGAATTCAGACTAAACACTTACTCTTTTCCCTTCCTTAGGTTTAAGATAACATATTGATTTTTCTGTTATCAGCCAAGGTGACTGTTTAGTTTTTTTAAATATAATAATGAACTCAAAAATTTAAACTTATTCTCTTTCTCATAAGTTGAAATTAGATAGCAAAGGCTCACTGACTCAGTCATACTCCCCTGAGAGATAAGACCTTTACACACTGGCAAAGATCCCCAAATGGTTCAAACTCACTACTAGAAAGGCTCAGAGAAGCTATGAAAAAGCCACGAGTGAAAAAGCCCTGATTGGAATAAAAATGATAGGTGGTGAATAAAGAGATTAAAAATCTCCAGGAATTTGGCTTACTGGAATAAATATATTGTATGAAATTAGAAGACCTACTAGATTGTTATGTTCTGGCAAAATATACCTTGAATGAGGTCAGCGAAGACTCAGGACATAGGAGAACCTGTACTGCAATATCATGAGACTCAGGTGAGCTCCAAATTTTCTGAGCAAGGAGATTGTGGAGCCACAGAGGAAAGAGATTGAAGTTCTATAGTGTGCCTGTGGAGAGTCACATGAAGAGAAAACTTTCTCTCAGGCTCTCACAGAGAGCAATCTGGTCAAGCATTGGCTGTGACTCATCCACATGGATGACACAGACAAAGGAGCTACAGAATAATGTACAGGACTACAAGATAAACCCTGAGAAGACTTCAATGACCACATAGGAAATATAAAGTTCATGTGTTGATATATAAGTTTTGATCTACCTAGGTCTTAACCATCCAGCAGAAAAGTATAAAAGTATAAAAATGAAGTATACATCGTGAGC
>PVKA01013986.1:29360-53707 GCA_004027165.1 Ctenomys sociabilis | reverse complement strand
CCCTCATGAACATAGATGCAAAAATACTCAACAAAATCCTGGCAAATAGAATACAGCAAATCATCAAGAAGATCATACACCATGACCAGGTAGGATTCATCCCAGGGATGCAAGGATGGTTCAATATTCAAAAATCTATAAATGTAATACACTATATTAATAGACTGAAATCTAAAAACCACATGATCATCTCAATTGACGCAGAGAAAGCCTTTGACAAAGTCCAACACTCATTCATGTTCAAGGTCCTACAGAAAATTGGAATAGATGGACTCTATCTTAGCTTGATAAAAGCCACCTATGGCAACTCAAAAGCTCATATAACCCTAAATGGGGAAAAACTGAAATCTTTTACTCTTAAATCAGGTACAAGACAAGGATGTCCTCTATCACCCCCCTATTCAATATAGTGTTGGAATCCTTAGCAACAGCCATTAGAAAAGAGGGAGAGATAAAGGGAATAAGAATAGGAAAAGAATAAGTTAAATTATCACTATTTGCAGACGACATGATACTTTACTTGGAAGACCCCAAAAATTCCACCAAGAAACTACTAGAACTGATAGGGAAATTCAGTCGCATAGCAGGATACAAAATCAATACACAGAAGTCAATAGCATTCCTCTATACAGATAACAAACACACTGAAAGGGAAACTATAGAAACAATACCTTTTATAATAGCACCACGGAAAATGAAATACCTTGAGATTCACTTAACCAAGGAAGTCAAAGATCTTTTCATGGAAAATTACAGCACCCTAAGAAAAGAGATTATAGAGGATTTCAGAAAATGGAAAGATATTCCTTGCTCCTGGATAAGAAGAACCAACATCGTGAAGATGGCCATACTCCCAAAATTGCTGTACAGATTTAATGCAATCCCTATCAAACTGCCACCAACATACCTCCCAGATATAGAGAAATCAATCCTAAAGTTTATTTGGAACCACAAACGACCTAGAATAGCAAAGGCAATCTTGGCCAATCAAGACAAGGCAGGAGGCATCCCAATTCCTGATTTGAAATTATACTACAAAGCCACTGTGATAAAATCAACATGGTATTGGCAACAAAATAGACCTGAGGATCAGTGGAATAGATTAGAAGATGCAGAGGCATCTACAAAAACACTCAGCCATCTTATCTTCGACAAAGGGGCTAAATAATGGTAGACATGTAGAAGACCAAGAAGGTGAGAAAATGAGGATATCACCAACTCTCAGAAAAACAGAAAGTTTAACAGGGAAATAATTGTGATTTTGAAAAGTGATAAGGCCTGTGTGTGAATGTTTATATAGAAAAGCATACTGTAATCTGCAGACATTGATTTAGCAAAAATTATTATGTAACCACGAGTATAAGGACAATGGTACATGCACATTCATGATGTGCTTACAGGCTATAAAACATTTGGATTTTCTTTTTGTTTAGTATAAAATCAGAAGATGATATTTAAAAGACAAAGAGAATGAAGGCTCATGGATTGATGTTGGGGAGGGGCCATACCTCAGTGGTAGAGTGTGATTAGCATATGCAAGGTCCTGGGTTCAATTCCTAGCAACAACATATAACTAAAAACAGATTAATTAAAAACAAAGAGGCAAATACAAGTAATGAAAGGAATTCAAAGTTGTTTCCTTGAGGAAGAAGAATTAGGAGTGAAAAGGTGAACCAGTGCCCTACTATTTCGATGTCCTACAGAACTGTTTGGCTTTTAAAAATAGTTCCCTATTGTTAAAAGTAATCTTAGAAATAAATTTAAAAAACAACTCTGGAAGAGAGGAATCTATCTTTGTTTATTTATTTGTTTTGCTTTTTTGGCCATAGTTGAGGGAAAGAGACCAGATTATCAAGAATTAGTGTTGTTTGCTGGGTGCCCACCATTGGGTCAAATGCTTGAGATAAATTTCCTCCTTCAATCTTCTTAGTCCTGGAGTGCTGATTCTTTTCTTCCCCTTTGTACAGTTGAAGGAATTGAAGTGTAGAGAAGTAATAATTTGTTCAAGTTGCAGAAATCTGCATGGTTCAGAGCCAAATGCTCACCTGTCTCCTTTCTTCTACCAGCCATACTCTCCCCGACAGTCCACAGTCTGCTTCCTGTCATTCCTCGCATCTGCACTTTCATAATGAAAATCAGAAATGGCTTGTGTGAATATTACCACCTATTAAAAAACCATTCCTGCCTGCTTTTCTGCCTCTGTCAGTCCCTTTTCCTTGCTTCTTAAACACATTTCTGCTTGGGCAGGTGACTCCTTGGATAAGCATTAGCCTTGTAGAGATGTAGCCAGTTGATCAGGTGCCACCCACGAGAAAGTGGAACTCAGTGCCTTGGATAGCCCAGACTTTCATCTTATTAGTTGCATGACCTTGAGAATAGGTGATCTAATTTTTAGTTTCCATACCTGGAAAATGCAATAGTAATGATATTTTATCTGATTGTTGCATTGAATGAGCTGATGTGTCTATATAGTTATAACCATTCAAGTAACTACCAGTTATTATTATTTGTGATAAACACCATTGACTGATTTACATGTGACTAGAAACTAGAACTCCCATAGGTCTGAATGAATAGTTCATCAGTCTCCTAGAGGAAAGATGAAACTATCCCACACGTAGGCACAAACTTCTTTCTACTGTTTTCTCTCCCACTGTGTTCCCATAACAACTAAACAAAACAAAGATGATTGTTATCTGCCCTCAGTACTCTACTTCTCCTAAGTATTCTTATTGGGTTGGGCTCTTTGGAAAGAGTGTGCACCAGAGATTTAGGAGAAATGCCCCTGGTAAGGAGACTACTGCAGAAGGAGAAGAGTGGGATTGGGCTGAGGAAGGAGTTGAACAGAGGTGTGGCTTCCACAAGGTCTTTGCTGGTCCCTTGGGTAGTGTCTCAGGGCTGACTTGGCTATTTAGCATGGCCTCAAAGGGATGAAGGCTTGGGAAGCTCAAGGTAACCCATCTTGGATACAGATGGTGCCCAAGTGGCTATCTGTAGCCAGGTGTATAGTTGTGAGCCATCCACAGCCCACTGTTCTGGCAGCTGAAGTGAGGGCCTTGAGCTTATAGGGGAGAGCGGTGCCACTCTTCTCTCTGGCAACCCACACTTTCATCCCACCCCATAGTCTAAAATTCAGAGACAGCCTAGTCCCATAAACTCACATAAAGTATTCTCAAAATGTACCCACTGTCTTAGAATAGGTTAGGTATTGGTGTGATAGTGGGCCAACTCGCAATTTGCAGGAGTTTAAAACAACAAAAGATTATTCCAAGTTTATAGTGCATATTTGGCTCTGCTCAGTGTTGGAGAGATGCCTGTTCCATATTCTGATTCAGGAACTTAGCCTTTCAGGTCTATCATCTTGAAAGGGACCTCCTTTATTACAAAGAAGGACAGAATCAGGGGGTCATGTGCCCAACCTTTCAAACTTGTGCCCAGCAGTTATCTTTCTCACTGTAGCTCAGAGCCTGGTCTTCAGATCTGTTTGGCCCTGTCTGCTTGCAGGATGATCCACGGATACTCACCAAGAAGCAACAATCCACCAGGGATATGCACATTCCTGAAGAAGGATAAAGAAGAGAGTGAAGCTTGTGTTTCCTCAACTCATAATACCAGACATTAGAGTCCTTGCAGTTGCTGCAAATAAGTGGGCAGGCAGAAATAACAGGCCTCTTATTACTCATGCAAAATTTTATGAGTGTTATACATCTTCTTGGGGTAGAAGGACTTTGACTTCCAAAAACTTCACAAGGACTGTGATTTTAAACTAATTTGAAGTCACTGAACACTTGGTCACTTTTTCATATATTAGCACTTGGGTCACCAACCTAGCAAAACAAAGGCTCAGCCCTGACCTCTGCCTCAGTCTCACGGTTCAGATCTGTCAGCTGGAGACTGGACTTGTGTGGGATTGCCTTTGTATTCAGCCATTTGCCAGATGAATGTCAGAAGCGTGAGTCCTGAACAAATAGGGTCGAACCCTGAACTGGCCAGTAGACATCCTATCCAGGGTCACATCTGAGATTTTCTCAAGTTCATGGGCAAGTTTTCCTTGCTTATCAAACAGGGCATCAGGTAAAAGGTGTTCCTTCCAGTTCTAAGTGCCTGTGACTGATTATAATCTACACCTGAAGTGAGCAACTTTTTCTGTGAAGGACTAAAGAGTAAATATTTTCAACCTTGTGGGCCATAAAATCTCTGTTGCAACTATGTAAACATGCCAGTGTAGTATGAGACAGCTGTAGATGATATGAAAATAATGATTGTGACTAGCTGTACTCAAATAAAACTTTATTGGCAAAAGCAAATAGTAGGCCATAGTTTATGATGCCCTTAATATATCATTACTTCTCAAAATATGATTCTAAGACAAGTAACAGCATTACTTGGGAACTTGTTAGAAATGCAAATTCTCGGGCCTACCCAGGGCAGCTCAATGACAGTCTTTGGGGCTAGGACCCTACAAAGGCTTCAGGCAGAGTTCTTGAGAAGCACAGAAACATCATGATTCCAGGTTTATACAAGGTGTTCTACTGCTCAGGCAGTGAGGTGTAGAGTATTAAATAAAGTAGCTTTGGTACCCATGATTCCTCAAAAGCCCCCAAATTGTATCAATCTCCCCATCTTCCCCTCAAGATGATGACTTTCTCTTTTGTTCATCATAATCACTGGTAATGCTTTTAATATGGAATAAACGAAATCCATGGCTTTTATAGGCAAGTATTCTTCGTTATCATTGCTACTGAGTAATTGACAATACCTTTCATATGCACCCAGGGACTTCCATGGGAATAGCAAATAGGTGTCTAAAAAATCAGCCTTCGGTAATAACACTTAGCAGTTATGCTGCACTTCTGTGACAGGCAGTCTACATACGCATCTACTTTTAAAATACAAAGTTATTTGCTAAGTGGAAGAAATTAACAGCAAAAGACAAGCCTGCATCAGAAGTCCACTGGTATGAGACTTGCTGCTTGTAGGAGTCAGTGATGGCTGACTCGGAGGTCTAGTTTAGGTCAAGTGAGAAGAAAAACTTTCATGGAGTCATAGGGCAACTGTTTCAACCAATGTGATTTTTGCTTTGCACAACGAAAGTGTAACATTGGCTCTGATTTCACTGTTGACCTGTGTTTCTTGGGCATAGGTTTTCAGTTTTGGAACTATAGTCCTATGTTGTCTAACAATGGGAACATGTTCAGAAAAATGTGTTGTTAGGCAATTTTGTCATTGTGTGAGCATGAGAGAGTGCTCTTATACAAACCTAGCAGGAAGAGGTCAATCATCCACTCTGGTTTCTTGACACAGTCAAGAGATGTGGTAAACAAGAGGCGTGTGAGGTTGCTACCGGTATATTGGTGAGTAAAAGGAGTACCAGAGTAACAATAAAAAGTATAGGAAACTGATCCAATAAACCAGTAGCAGAGTCAAATACTATGTATGTACCATATTTAATTGCACATTCTGTACTTTTATAATACTCGCAGCACAGAAGGCGCGTTTCTATGAACGCCACAAACACTTGCATAATGTGTTGCGTCACATCATTAGGGTTGGCTGCATCCCTAGAAGACAGGAGTTATTTTCACCTGATTACAATTTTATGAAAAGATGTCATATACGTGATTCCATATCAATCAAAACATCATTACGTGGTACATGACTGTATTTGAGATCCTTATTTATTAGAGATAAAGATCTTTGCATCACTTTTACACTTTGCATATGACAGATATGAGAGTGAATTAAATAGTTTATGAACTTTGTAGGATTTTAGGACCTAGGAAGGCCCACCTCAGTTTTTGGGTCCAAAAATCAATTTCTCCTTAATCATATACCAGAGTAACATGGTACAACATTCTTTGTCTTTTCTCCTTTTTCTCTTTCTTTTTCTTTGTTTCTTCTTCTCTTTTTCTTTCACTTTCTCATTCTTCTTCTTGTGATCCTTTTTCAAAGTTGTAATTTTTGTCACTCTTTAAAAATGAATTAGGGGCCAGGGAGATGGCTCACTGGAATAAGTGCTTCTCTGGCAAGCACAAGGGCCTGAGTTCAATCCTCGGTTCTACCAAAACAAAAAATAAAGAAAGAAAGAAAAACTGAATTATATCCACCACTAACAGAACAATTAACTTTGGGTCATCATAGTTAGTGTTTCATTTCAATACACCCTTGATTATATTCATTGATTTTACATTGGCGGTTTTGCAGGTGTGAATGAAGGCTTAAACAAGAAAGAACAAAAGCCATCCAAAAGGTGTAGTTTTGAAGACGTTGGGACACTCAGGAATGCTATAGCTGTGTGCTTGGTTTGTGTTCCCAATGAAAGAGATTGGTTATTGCATCCTACTCTGCATGCCTGTCTTTTGGGGGCTCCCTGAGGCAGGCTGAAGATACTCAGACATTGATCTAGAGCCAAGGAGTCTCAGATGTTCACAGGAAACATTTAATTCTAGCTACTCTCCCCAGAGCCTGCTGGTGGCTTTTCTCATTACCTACTCACCAGTGAATTTCTCATCTAGAAACTTTATAGTTAATATTCCAGAGGAGAAGAGCTGTACACTTCCCTCTACCTGTGAAAGGCTTCCCAACATGAAGCAATCCTTGCTTTTTTAAGCTTGGGAACTTACTGTTGGCCATTATTTTTGTAGTCATATGGTTTCTGATATTTTTAAACTATCAATGACATCCTAAATTGCCTGTCTTATTGCCTGTTTTATTTTCATAAATAAGATGAAAGGTCCTAGAAGGTAAGAACAAGGTGATTGAGGTCTTTATGAATCTTTGTATGCAGTGCAAAGGCATATATGTGGGAGATGGTTGTCACACTGAGTAAACAATATTTGTTCTCACTAAGATCTTCCCTGATTTTTGAAAGTAGTTAACTCTAGCTTAACACTGGGGAATATACCTTTGCTTCTACTACTTAGTGGACAGTCACTAGACTATTTAGCAAAGTACTTGCATCATTGATTTTAACACAACTACTTGTCTAAAAAAAGAGAAAGTGACAGAGAAAAACTAAGATCTCACAGAACTAATATTTTACTTATTACATGGGAATTATATAAGTGCATACACGGATACATGACCAGCCGAAAAGCAGAGCTGACATTGTTTCCTTTTCAGTCGAAGGCTGGTTTATTTTTTTAGCACTTCTGGATGGCAGGGTGGTGGGTCATGTGCTGTGTCTCCAGGAGCAGAGTTGCTTGGTGGGAGCGTTCAGTAATCCAGGTCCTCTGTCCTGCATGGGTCATTCCTGGGCATGACCTTCCACAATAAGCTCACTATTCAAACTTTTGCAGAACAGCCTCGGGATTCTGCCTTATGGGAGCACTCTGTCTTCCTGTCCCTTTGAGGATGTCTGAGGGTTCCTGCAACTAAAGAAAATAAATTCCTCCTCTCCATTCCTGCTCTCATGGAAAATCCAGGGCAATCTCTTTCTCCTCAGTTTCCTCATCTGCAAAATGGAGATGATGTAGCAACCAGCACTAGTCAGTGTCAGAACGCAGTGAGGGGCAGTGTGCTAAGTGCTTTGTGCTGTAACTGGCGCAGAATAAATAATCAACTATTAGACATTGCCATTAGGAGATGTACCAGTACAAGGAGACTTTTGAGACAATGTTGTCTGTGTAGTAGAAATGGATACATATTTTCTTAACTGTGTGAAGTTTAAATTTCCTTTAGCTTTCTACAAGAGAATCTTGTATGTATCTTGAATCTTGTTGATCCAGGGAGTGGTGAGGAGCAGAGCTCCTTATTCTGCACACATTGGAGAAAATTGTTCCAGTGCCACCACCATTAAAATCAATGTGTAAGCCTGGCTATGGTGGGCTGTGAAATAGAGCACTGTGGGACCTCCTTTGCATCATGGGAGAAGACGATGAGTCACCCTACGTCCAGGTGCTGCCTTCCCCTCCAGGAGGAAGGGATAGGCCCCATTCAGTTGCAATGTGCAAGGATGCAAATCCGATAATGTCACACCTTAAGAAAAAAATCAAGGCAGCAAGCAGCGCCAATTGCTTATATGGACAGCTGGCACACCTTACGAAGCGAGAATGGTTCAGGCAGGAATGTAATAAGGCCCAGGAAAGTGGCAGCATGAAAGGGATGACCTTTATTTGCAATCATGGCTGAGATTTACAGTTTATTACTGATAGCTTTTATAAAGAGCCATTCAGTTCAGAGGTGAGAGGTTTGTCATCTGGAAATGCAATTAACTTTACCTTATCCCAATCCCCCTGGTCTTAGTGTGAGAGCGGCACTCGAGCACTTCAGCAATATCATGATTTCCCCTCTAATTTCATTTCTGTCTATTGCATCCCCAGGTCCCTGGCATTAACGCGGTTGCATATTTTTACTATTATTATTTTCTATTATTGCTACTCCCTGTCATCAATAGCCAGAAGGCACTTGTGTATTTTTTTTTAAATATCTAAATTATTTGATTTCTGAAAGAGGACCCCGCAAAGCAGAGAGCCTTCTTCAAACCTCAACAGTTAAGCGTCGAGAGCAGAACCGAGACTCTGGCTCAGGTACCTGATATTAATTACGGAAGCGGAGAGGTTGCATAAAGGTGGAGTTGTTGTTTTACATAAAGATGGGAACCTCCGAGCTGAAGCTCTTGGACCCCACACATGACTTTGATAGACACGTGGTGCAAAGAAAGACGCCCCTCCCGGGTGCCCGCACCCACCCAGGAGCGTGTGGAGGAAGCGCAACACGACTTGAAACATGAAAAAATGAAAGCGATTTTGGCACCCCTGCTGCGTGCGTATGAGAAGTCCCGAAAGGTCTATTTTTGTTTCACAGGTTCAGTTTTATGACCCTCTCTTGTCTGTTAAGTCAGGTCTGCAGGAATTTAAGAGCCAGACACAAAAGCAAGAATTTAGTACTTTTTGCCAGTTGGTTTAGGTTATTTGAAATATAGCCTAGTATATTTTCCACCCTAGGCTGCTGCCAGTAGAGGAGGGAAGTGACTCCAGGAACCCGCATCGTCGATTTCTCAGTCTCTACAGAATTGAGGGAGAAGTGCAGGATTCTATTGGGGGCTCCATCACTTGATGACATAGTGTCTGAGGCGCTGGTGAGTTTCCTTCGCCTCCCGGAAACCCCTACACCTGCCTATAAAATCCCAAGTGGAGGGACCCCTGTACAAATTTCCAGAGCTCTATCTGAGAACTATTTCCTCTGGGGGTAAGGTAGAGCCGAATAATTACTACCCCTGCGTTTTTCATCCCGATTTTATTGTGGCTATTATTTTCATCAGTGTTAGAGGTTAATATCCCTATTTTTCCCCTCCACTGCCTAAATATAACTGGGGCTCAGAACACAGCCAAACCAGGTAGTGAAGGAAATAGCATTGCTTCCCAAAGAGGTTCGGATTAGCCCATCTGAAATGAGGGTTTGGGGCCCTAGGGTAAGAATTACCCTGCTGCAGCTGATAGCAGATAGACTTAAACCCATAGCATTTCTTTTTTCAGCTGAGAGAGGTCGAGTTAGAAGATTCATAAGGTGAACAGAGCATGAAACGACGCGCTTATGTAACTATATCGGAGCTATAGCAGAATAGCATCACTAAGAATAAAAGCATCTGAGGGCCATCTTTAATAGGAAAAAGAAGCAAAGCCATCTCAGTCGCCCCTCCTTTGCAGTCAAGGCTGGGTTGAAGGTGCTTAACTTAAGGGGCTGCGCTAAACTTGAGAAGGTTCTTCTCAACTGCCTTCTCCCCTCTGAGTACCTTTAAAATTCACCTTTGGAAATCTCATGTTTTACATCTTGTTTGTCTCCCAAGTTGTGTTTATACTTTAAAGAAAAAAAAAAACACAGAATGGGAGGAGGCCTCGGTAGGAGGGGCAGTTCAGGAGGTTGTTGGAGGAGACCAGGAAAATGCTCTCTGCTCTTAGACTGTGTCCTGGGAGGGAGGAGGGGAGAAGAGCTCTGTGGAAGAGAAAGAATGGGGGCAGCAGGAACCCATGCCTGGAGCAGCACCGTCCCCTCTGGAAAGGAAGAAATGGCCCATGTTTACACTGTTCAATACGGTAACCACTCCCACTATGGCAGTCGAGTGTTCAAATTAGAGCTGGTGAAACTCAGGAGTTGAATTGAAATTTAGTTTTCTGTTCATTTTGATTCAGTGAACTTATTTGATCAATTTAACTAATTTCATTCACTTTAAATGGCCAAATGGGGCAAATGGCCAGTGTCTTGGTGAGGACAGGTCTAGGGACTCAGGATCCTTTAGCTAGGACATCTGATCCCAGAGCTGAGACCAAACACAGCTGTCCCTGATGTTAGAAAGAGATGCTCGGAGAGGTCCACAGATACTGCCAGTGTGTGAAATAGTTTTGGCCCATGCATTAAAATGCTTTCTAAGAGCACTATCTGATAATAAGCTGTACTATCAATGCTCATTAACAGTGGTTCAGTGTAAGATTTTTTAAATTTTCTGATGGTTCAAAAGGTTACCACTACTATTCTGCTTTCTCCTTTCAGTATAGCATTCAATAAATTATGTGAGACATTCAATACTTTATTATAAACTATACTTCATGTTAAATGACTTTGCCTAGCTATAGGTAATGTCAGAGCTCTGAGGTCATTTGAAGTAGGCTAAGCTAGACTGTGATATTCACTGGTTTAGATATATTCAATGCAATTTTACTTAGATATTTTCAACTTACAGTGGACTTATCAGAATGTAGTCTCATTGTAAGTAAAGGGACATCCACATTTAGATTTTTTTAAGCCAGCCAGATAAACACCCCTCAAGTACAGTAGGAACAAATAGCTACTTGATCTCCACCAAATGGAAATAAAACTCATGGGGCAAGGATGAGACGCAGTTGTGATAAACAAAAGGTCTCCACTTAGGCAGGATTGCAAACAGCCAAAATCCAAACAAGAGCACCACTTGCTGACTGCAGAGCTGGTAAGTTTGAAAACCACTGAAAGTAAAGAGTTGATGACTAGCTAAACAGGATTTGCATGCCAAGGCTAATTTGATTTTGAAGGAAGGGCATTGTCCAGGAGGTGGAGATGGGAAGTTGCTTCATTGTGTCTCACCTCAGAAGATTTTAACCACATCTGGAAAGTTAACTGTGATTCACATCTCCACAGTTTAAAAGGGAAACAAAATGTAGAGGAAATAAAGAAATGCCACAAAAATGATATGAATGTTGGAAGAGCACACTTGGGTGGAGTGACTGAAGAAATCCTTTATAACTTCCAGAAGAAAGGCTGTGGGGGAAGTGACTACAGTCTGTAAATACCTTCAAGGTAACTATAAATGAGAGGGAGGGAGAGAGGGAGAGGAGGAGAGAAGGAAGAGGGGAGAGAGAGAGAGAGAGACAGAGAGAGACAGAGAGAGAGACAGAGAGAGAGAGAGAAAGAGAGAGAGAGAGACAGACAGAGAGAGAGAGAGAGAGAGAGAGAGAGACAGAGAGAGAGAGAGAGAGAGAGAGAGAGAATTAGTCTGTGTTTTGCAGAATGGCAGGACCAGGACCTATGGCCTAAAGCTAAAAAAGAAAAAGTACTGTAACTATTAGTAAAAATTTCTTTTAAGCAGTAAGGACCAGACAGTGGACACAGCTCTCATGGGAAGGAAGCCAAGTCTTATCACTGCACTCAGAAGCCGATCGAATGAGATCGTAATGGAAATAAAAGGAACATCAGACCAGGGACTTATTATGTCCTGTGAAATAATTGGTCTGTTAGGGCCGGAAATCTGCCTTTGGCTGTGGCCCATGCATGAAGCCTCAGAGGGAGCTAAAGCTACCACTTGGTATTTCTACAACAGGCCAAGGCCAAGTAATGAGCCAAGTTCCCTCCTGATAGCTGCTTTAAATAGGCCTCAGTTTGAAGATTCAAGGGGTGTGATCTCATTTTCCACACTTCCACTGCTAGCCTGGACTCTTGGTTGGTCTGAGCAGCTCTGTTGGGGTGCAAAATTGAGGGGTCATGCTGCCTGCTGTTAGGGAACTTTCCCCAGAGTCCCTTGCTTGAGGGAAGGTCAGGTGGCACCATTTGGAACCTTCCACATCAATCCTGGCTCCACCAGTCCACAGAGGCAAAGCAGTACTGTGGTTGCTTTAGCATAGCTCATTAAATATTGGCTTCTTCCCCTTGCCTTTCTTTCCTTTCACTGTCTTCTGAGGACTTTCGAAATTCATTTTATCTTCAATCTGCCCATGATGCTAAGGTGTTAGCATCCAGATCTCTAGCATTCTGCTTGTGAGTTCTATTGAGATTCAGAGACTGTATCATCCTGTATTTTCACAATGAGAAAAACCAAAGAGCAAGAATGTCAAGTGACTTGCTCAAGGCCACACAGCCAGTTAGGAGCTAAACCAGATTTTCAAATCCACACATTTTTGGCCTTCTGCATTGTTACATACAGCTTCACAAGGGAGGAGAAAAATCACCTCCATCCACCCTCTCAGTGCATGGGTATCACCTTTCATGGATTTAGCAGATGTATTGTGGAGGAGTTCAATTATGCATTGGGTTAGATGCCGGTTCCAGGCACAATGAGATCCACAAAAGAAAATTCCTACCCTTGGAGCACACAAGACCATCTGTTAGTGGTGACTGAAGGGATATGGCTTCTATTTACATTCATGTCATCTCATTCTTGCAAAAGGTTTACTATCTTGTGTAAGCTCTATTATGTGAATAATATTCACACTAGGGTGCAGGTTGGTGCACACACACACATGAACTTTACAAATGAACAAGCTAACATCTTATATGTGGATTTAGAAGAGGAGCACCATGGTAGGTGGATGTGGCAGAGGGTGCAGAGTTTTTCCTATGTGGGGAGACCAGTGTGGACATGGAAATTGTCAGAGGATTTTATAGAAACTATAATGTATTATTGGTCAGACTTTCAGGACAACAAAATGAAATAATAGCAAATGTTGTTGAAAAGACAATACTGAATCAGGCTGAAATTAAGGTTTTTTGTTTTTTTTTTTTTTTACCAATTTGTTAATTTATCTTGCTGATATTGAACTGGAGATAACTGGAGGAAACAGATACTTTCTGAGGAGATCTGTGCTAATCTCCTACAACTTGATATGTAGGAAAAAATTTGTGATTTGGTTGACAGTAGAGAAAAGTGTTGTGTACATAGAAGCAGGCGAGCCATGGCCTAAGGTGCTGCTGACATATCATATGATCTCTTTCTGATTCAATGCTAAGAAGAAAGAGTAGGGACAGAAACTGGTGAGCTCATTTCACCCTTATGTTAGCCAAAAGACCAAGAAATGATGGAACTGATTTCAGTAGGGTGGTTAGGATACAAGCAATGGCAAGGTGACAAAGCTTATCACAGTGGGTATATGTAGGAAACTACCCCCTGTATGATTCATGTCCAAATGTCCCCCCAAAGCCTCATGCAGTCATGGGGCAGCTTCTATCATTTATGATTGATTCATGGTCCAATGCTGGGATTATGCATGTGAACGCTACACCTACAGCTGTCCTGGGGCTAATAGCCTGAATGCAGGATAAGGGATGGAAAGAGGCTTGCCCTCAGCTACTCCTTCTTTTTTGCTTTTTTGATTTTGCTGTTTTCTGCTACCACGAACAGCTGCCCTCTGCCACTCTGCCTTGGAGCCAGCCAAGTATGGACTGAAACCTCCACAAACTGTCAGCTAAATAAACCTTTTCTTCCTTAATTTTGGACAATAAGAAAAGTGACTAAGAACCCCTCCACACACACACATACATACATACAAAGCAATGGCTTAGATGAATCATCATTTGTTCCTTGTGGGTGTCTGGGTTCCTAGAGTGGCTCTTCTGTCTGCACATGGTTCTGCTTTATGCCTTAGGTCTTCAGGTTATCTTGGTCTTCACGTCCCAGTCTTCTTATATTGAACTGGAGGTGACTAGAGGTGAGCCTTCACTGACACCACCCATGCCAATATCCCATTACTTAAACAGATCATTTGACTTAGTCTCAAATCCAGAGCAATGGAAGAAATGTATTCTGCCTTTTAGAGACTACAGCCAGGACATATATTTGCATTGCTGCAATAAAGGAATGAAAAATTTGAGCAGTAATTCCATCTGTTTCAGTGCATGTTATTGATCAGGATTATTCATGTTCCTAACTTGAGAAACATGTATTCAACTGTGCTTGAAGACCTCCATTTCCTCAGACTCAGTATACCATTCTGGAGAGCTGCACCCTTCTGCCCTGCCTTCCTCTGCAGACAGTAATGGGCAATGCTCTCATCCAGGATACTGCCAGCATCTGATGGCAGGCAGGGTGGGAAGTAGTGAAACATGGAGTGAAAATACAGGATTGGAAGCAAGGAATGCTTGCTTCTAAGAGCTTCTGAGGCAGGAGCTGGTCCCTTGACAACTCAGGGAAACTTGCAGAAATGCCTGGCTTACTTACTGCTCAGCCTACCTTGAGTAACCTTTGTAATATGCTTCGACTTGTACATAAAGTTTGGAACAATCAGGACTCATGTCTAATGTTGAATGCTAATTCAAACAAATACTCTTTAGTAAGGCAGGACTCAGTGTCCTTGTCCCATTAGCAGCCAGTATTTTCTGTCTCCCTCAAACAGAAGCCAAAGTCCAGGAGGGCATGGTTTTGTTTCTTTTGTTCTTTGCTGTACTTAGAACAATGGCTGGCATAATGGTACTCAATCAACCTTTGTTAAATAAAAGATGCATGCTTGTCATTAGTGTTAGTTCTGTGTATTTACATACAAAGGTCACAGCATAGGCCAGCAAGAGAATTGCCCCTAGAAGGAGCAAGTCTTCCAATGGACTGTAGTAGTACTCAGGACTCAACCACAATTTCAAATGTTCATGCGCCTCATACTATTTGGGCAGGTGGTTAGGAAGTAGCACTTTTAAACTCAAACTCTTCTCACTCTTGTTGCCTATGAGTGGTGGGAGAACCTCCCATAGATATGGAAGCATGTTCCAGATTAGTGCATCAGATTTGTACCTCTTGCTCCTTGTGTTGGCGTATGTCACTGTCAGCCTGAGTGCAGAGACCTCACTGGTTGCCATTGTGCAGAACCTCCTCACTTGCAGCTGCCATCTAAGTATCTTCTTGAACAACATGACCCCTAGTTTCTGTAATGCAATTTTTCCTTTGTGTCTCTTACCTAGATTTTTATGGACATTTTCAATCTGTGCTTTCCACTTTAAAGAATTTGAAGAATATGTAAAGGTAGAAAGAAAGAAGAGATGCTGTTGTAGCACAGGTGTTGTTGTTGGTAGTAGTAATAGACATATTCCAAGTAGGAGTGCCATTCAGTGGTAAATATAGTATACTCATAAATCATACACTGGTAAATGCCCCAAATAATCTTCTAAGTATCTAAAGGCACTGCTTTTTGAGGAGATATCAAATCTGATAGATGCTTGGTCTTAGAAATGTTTAAGCCAGAATAGTGGGAGTCACATACGTTTCTAAAATGTGAAATAGCTGTGATGAGCTTCAGTTTTTTAATAAAATAAACAAAATATTTAATTATATTGCCTTATCACCTAAGTTTTATTTTTTACAGTATAGTTATAGCATATTATTAGTCATTATAGTTACAGCTTATTATAGTTATAGCTTATAGTTAGAGTTTATTTTAATAGCATAGTTATCGCTCAACTGTTTCAGTTATTTTGTCAAACTGTGAGTAGCTGGCTTACTGGGCCAGGGTCTTCTGCTTTGCTGTCATGGTTCAAGCCCAGTATTCTTGCTACAGTCATCTTCCAACATTTTATTCAATTTATGTTTATAGTAGAGAATTAATTCCATTTGGAACTCTACATGATCTTTGTTATGTGGCTCTAAAGTCTTGGTAGCATAATGATATCTGCTGGAGAAATAATAATAATATCATGCCTCATTTGCCAATGGCTTTCATATGTGTTATGATCTATTGTCACTTTATTTTTATAAAAGAGGGAACATGCACTCAAAAATATCTTGCTGACTATTATGCAGCTAGAAAGTGGCAAGGCTGGGTTTCAGGCTTTCTTGTCATGGCGTTTACTGTGTGATCCTCAGGACCACCTACCACACTCTTCCATGAGGATTCACATGAGCATGGCTACACAGCCTCTGACTGGTTATTGGAGCTGGTAACTGTCTACGGTTCTGACTCTATTAACTTACGCTTAAAATTTTGATACTTAAATCTTGTGATTTTTCTTCCTGGAAGAGTTGTTAGTTCTGATTCTTGGAAATGCAAGTATTCAGTATATTGTTTTTGATTGTTTGCTGGACTTCCCATTAAACTATTTCTGTGATTCCATTTCTTGCATATTGATGGTTCTCAAAGCCCACCAGATGCATGTGTGTATATACACATACATACAAGTGTGTGTATGTGTACACACATGTATCCATTCAGCCAGCCAATGTCTTTTTACTTGGGTGACAGTAAAAGACGATTGACTTTTGAACACTTGACTGTAGAATCAACTTTGACCAACTATGGCTCTGGGTGTTCATATTTTGAGTAAGCATGATCACTCTTTGCCATTTTTTTTTTACTTCCCCTGGGAAATTCCTATCACTACTATGTTCATCTTCTTACTGAAGCACTGTGGGTCCTTTTAGCAGCCTTGTTGCTGCTGCTGTTCTGTGACTCATATGGACACAGGTCATGCTGAGCTTTCCTCTAGCTACCAAGGTGCTGTTGCATAGGCAGCTTATTGTTTTAGAGCCATGCCTCTTGGGAAAGTTTTCTGAGGTTATTATAGCCAAATGGTATCATGGCTGTAAAGAGAAGACTTTTCTTTGCATGGAGCATTGTCAGACCTCTTGGCCACCATTCCCAGACATTGCCTGCTCACTCCTCCTTGTCCAGAGTCTTTTATCCTGTGGGGGCCCATCCTCGCCTCTCGGGCATTCTCAGGAGGGGATTCTTTTCTTGGTGGTGGTTCCCATGTAGCCTTATTTCTCAGGGCTTCCACCTCAGCTCCAGTCATCAGGAATCTCTTCAACATAGTCTCATTCTGTTTTGTCTCTTTTTCTTCTTTTACCTGGTTTTTCTCAATACAGGATTTGCACTGATCGGTAGCTGTGTGCTTCTTACCTCTGTAGTCTCATCTCCTTTTCTAATCATATTGTTTCTAGATAGCAGTATTGTATTTTGTTCAATAAGATTGGTCAACCTAATCTTTCAACTTTTCATAACTTTTCTATTTGAGAGTGACAAGATACTTTGCTACTGATACCTATAACAGATTATATATTAATTTTCTTTGCCTGCTGTAACAAATTATCATTAAGCATAGTGGGTTAAGGCAACATGGATTTGTTATCCTGTAGTTCTGGAGGTCAGATATGCAATTTGGGACACTTTGCTCTAAAGTATTCTCTTTCAAAGATGCTCGAAGAGAATCTATTTTCTTGAAATGATCAATTTCTATCAGCTGCACATGTTCCTTGGCTTGTGTTCTCTCTCCATCTCCAAAACCCAGCAATGGCTAGTAGAATTTTTCTTTTCTTTTCACAAGCAATATAAATAGCATTTTATACTTTAAAATTTTGTATAATTTACACAAAGCAAAATTAGGAAAATATGAACACATAAAATTACACATGAATAATGTATCTACAAATTATTAAATTACAGAATGGAAACCCCACTATTGGACAGATAGATTTCAAGTTTTCTTTTGTTTTTGTTTTTGTTTTGTGGAACTAAGGATTGAACTCAGATCTTTGTGCTTGCCAAGGAAGCGCTTATTGCACTAAGCCATCTCCCTGCCCCTTAGATTTCAGTTTTAAGCTTCTGTCAAATATAACTCTTTCTCTCTCTCTTTCTCTCTCTCTCTCTCTGTCTCCTTTGTCTCTGTCTCTTTGTTTCTCTGTCTCTGTCTTCTCTGTCTCTGTCTCTCTGTTCTCTCTCTCTCTCTCTCTCTTTCTCTCTCTCTCTCTCTCTCGGTAATTGGGGTTGAACCAAAGGCCTTTGAGCTACTTCCCCAGCCCTTCTTAAAAATTTTTCTGTTTTGAAATAGGTTCTCACTAAGTTTCCCAAGCTGGGCTCAAATATGTGATCCTCCTGGCTCTGACCTTGATCCTCAACTATCCTCTTCTATTTTTAAGAACCCTTGTTCTTAAAAGATTAGACCTATCTCTTTAATCCAGAATAATCTTCCTATCATCAGGTAATATGATTATCAGTCTTAATTCTAGCCATAATCTTCATTTTTCTTTGCCATGTAACCTGCCATATTCACAGATGCAGACATCTTTAGGGTATGATTATTCTGCATGCCACAGGTGTTGATAAAATGTCATAAAGATAAATTGTAATATCTGAGGGCATCATTATCATGAATAACAGGTAGCTACTTTCTTTAATAACTCACTCCTGCCATTCTTTCCCTTTGGAACTGTAGCTGGGCACTGGAAAGAGAGGTATGTTGATCAGTGGAACTGAATGAATGGTTCAAGAATCAATGAGTTAGAGCTGGGCGTGGTGGCGCATGCCTGTAATCCCAGCACTCGGGAGGCTGAGGCAGGAGGATTGTTGTGAGTTCGAGACCAGCCTGAGCTACAAAGTGAGCTTAAGGCCAGCCCGAACTGCATAGTGAGACCCTGTCTCAAAAAGACAAAAAAAAAAAAAGAATCAATGAGTTAAAAGAATGGGATCACAGGAGACAGAGGCGCTTCCATGTCCTGAGCCCTGTGTATATTTACAAGATAAATGTTTTTTATTTTGTTTTATTTTTGACGTCCCAGAAAATCTATAGCGGAAATATTTTTAGGTTCCAGTAAATATCTTCTAGGCTCCAGTGTAGAAGCTATTTTGGTGGCTGAAAAGGTAAAAAATTCTCATTTTATATATTAAGTCATATTTTAGGTGTAATACATTTTGGTTTGTCACTGATTTTCTATATTTATAGAAAACCAAATAACTGCCTAATCTGGAGTTCCTGAGTATAAATATAGATGCTCATACCCATTAAAATTTGAATAAGAATGGTAGAATGGTGTTATTAATTCTGTAGCATTTGACAAATTTTTGTAATATACTAAGCAGTAGAAACTAACATAACACTATTATGAAATGTCATTATGACATTTTTCAGGTCATACTTTCAATCAATCTAAAAGAGCTCATTAGGGACCTTGCAGCTTGAGATGGTTTGCTAGGTGGATTACAGATTTACTTAAATTCTCATGAAGTTTATGATCTAAGACAGATGGGACACAGTGTGTGACAGGAGAAACTTTGCTTCTATTCCTCATCGTTTTAGCTATTTGTGCAACACCAGAAAAGTTTTTATATTTACTGGCCTTATATTCCTGAAATACCAGGGGAAAAAGCTTAGCCTAGAATTTTATCCAAGGTCAGGGCAAAGGTTGCCAGTTAGCCAATTTAATCTTTTTTTTTTTAATTTAGTACTGGGTTTTTCTACACAGCTCAAACTCATAGTGATTCTCCTGTCTCAGCCTCCCCAGCGTTTGGATTACAGGTGTGCACCACCACACCCAGTTTTGGTGGCCAGCACAGCACACCCAGGGTTCCAGGGCCGCATATGTAGCATCAGGTACTTAGACTACCGAACTCTCTTCCCAGCCCCAATATTTAGCCAATTTAAAAGCAAATGCTCAGTTTAATTTGAATTTCAGGTAAATAATGAATGATTTTTAGTATACCTTTTTTTAGTATATAAATATGGCTCAGGGCATATTTGTATTAAAATTATTTGTCATTTATCTTACCTTCAGATTTGAGGCAATTCTGTACTTGTATTTGACAAAGCAAGTCATTTCTGATATATGATGTTGCTTTCTCTTCCTTATCCTGCTTGAGGGACATTGCCTTGTGTACGAGTTTGGCTTTCGTTTTCTTGCTAATGTTCCAGTAGCCAAGCCACTTAGAGTTAGCTTGGAGGATCAAGTCTAGCCTCAATAAATATTTGTGGGATGAAAGAGTAGTTGGTCTCTCTAATCTCTTACCTTTGTTTCTAAAGTTCAGTGATTCTATAACATTTATAGAGTGTACAATAGAAATCGAGACAAACAGCAGGTCAGTATTAATACAGACAAGCACAAAGTTTTTGGCGGTCTGTAGAAAGGTTCGTTTGGGTGTCGATCTCAGGAAGGATTAAGGTGACACTCAATACCTCTGTTTTGCTAGTGAAAAGGAATAGTTGAAAGCGAGGATTTCAGGTGTATCCAGGATTTGAAGGGTGAGACCTTAGAGCAGTTGTGTCTGCAGATGCTGAGTACTAATAGGAAAGTAACATTGCTTGAGTCATCTATAAGAATAATGTGCATGGGGTGTTAGGGTCTCTATGGGTGGACTGTCTCTATGTGTACCTCCATCTCTGCTCATTTCCCTTCTCTACTCTGATCAGTGCCCCACAGGGCCACCCTGTATGGACCACATCCATGGTAGTCCTTGGATTCCAGTTTCCAATTGCTTTCAGGCAACAGGGAGAGAGGTCTTGTCAGGAAATTGGAAAGTGAGAGGAGGGTGAGGTTGGATCACAGAAAGTATCAAAGTGTCAGTTGTGCTTTACCCAAGACCCCTGGTCCTTTCTGGTGTGCTTCATATACACCTGCTCTTTTCAGGGCACAGATATTACTTCTGCTTTATTTGCTGGTCTAGGGATGGTAAGGGTACCCTGTGGTTGCTAGCTGTAAATAATTCCTTGCTTTCTTGAATGTTTCCTCTCAAGATCATATGAGATGTGAGCAAAAACAGTCTGTGTAGGAACTAGATAGGTCATTAACCTTAAGTTTTACTTTTTCCCATTTTCTGGAAAAAAGTTAAATCATACTGAAGTAAACTGAGAGGAACCCTCAGGTTGTAATGTAAGCACCATCCATAAGATACAATCAAAACAGCCAATTACACATGAGCGTCATGCTGAAGCCACTAAGGTTGGGATGGAGACACGTGTGACCGGAGGTCTACCATTCATCTTCATCTAGGAAAACAGACTGCCTCTAGCTGCCACTGAACTTCTTTCTCAGAGAGTTGGACTCAAACTAAAGCCATTTATTTTTCATGGAAGTCAAACCAGGCCTGTTATTTTGTGTCCTGTGTGGACTGGATAATTTGTGCAGTGTTTTCCCGAGTTAGTTTGGGCTGGTTACTGGCCTTGAACCAAAAATGAGCTGAATGACTTTGGTCACTGCTGAAATGAAAATGTAACTGATTCAAATCCCAGGTGTCCTTGCCTGGTGTTTGATTTAAAGTCTAAATTAAGGAATTTGCTCCCATAGTCATCAACAGGTGCCCCACAACCTTCCCCAGCCTCACAACTGTTCTTTTCATCCTATTCTGTATGAATCAAGTATGCAAATGAGGCAATTTTCTCCATGGTTTGTTTCATCAGAGTTTAGATCAGAATCATTGTGTCCTTTGTTGAACTGTTTTTCACATACATGCACTTAAAGAGAGAAGGTAAAGAAATTTTAGGAGCTAAAAAATGTCTCACATTCGAGCTAGACACACATGTGTTACAAATGATACTGTTATTCTTTTGCTGTAGTCTGTCTTCTTAACCCTTGAGTAGTGACTTGGTTTGCTTGAGGAACCCATAAAACAAATCAAGGAATGTGAATGAGATTTTTGCTTTTTTTGTTTTAAATGTTGTCATGGGAGCAAGAGGGAAAGGATTTAAGGGAAATGACAGTTTGCTTATCCATATCCTTGAGAAGGAAGAGACAGCAGGGAAGAAGAATGAAGAAGCAAAGTGATGTGGGTAAAATCTTAGAGAAAACTGGAGTCTTAGTTACTGAGCTCTGAAGACTGCATGTTCTAATCCAAGTGTGGAGATTATCCTGAGCTAGCAAGATGGGTACTTCTCTGGGACACAAAAGACAATGTTTAAAACCCAGCCGCTTGTAAAAGCCAACACACATAGGGCCAGAGGGCTGGGAGCCACAGAAGAGATAAATTTGAGGAGGTGCAATGTAATTCAAAGATCCTGAACTTGGAAAACTTCAAGTTCCTAGAGTGTGTGTATGTGACAGTGTCCCTTAGGCTGCCTACTGTTCGCTTTTAGGAATTTTCCCAGTTGCCCTCTGGACATTTCTCTCCTGTCCCTTCATTTCGGCCAAGCCTCCCATGTGGCTGGCCTGCTATGAGCACACAGTGCTCTCTTTTCCTCTCATCCGGAGCCAGGAATCATTCTCTTTTGTATCGGCTGTTTTCCTTGGAAGCGTGAAGCATTAGCTTTAATCAGTTTATAGAGCCCCTGACCTAATTTTACATCTGCAATAAGATCACTATGAATTCTCTGCCTCCCCGTGGAGGATAAAGCTCTGCCCTCCCCTCCCCTCTGCAGTCTTTCTTTGTGGTGGGTGTTACAGAGCCCGGCAGGCTCTGTTCCACACTGCATCGCTCTAAGAGAAAATTTATTTATATATTAATTTTATATAAAAAAAAGATTTCTCATAGGGAGCAAGAGATTGAATCACAGGCAGAAACCTGATTTGAGGCTGAAGGCAGGATGGCAGCAAGCAAAGTCAAAGAGCAAAAGCTTTGGGGTGGGAAGGAAGCGGGGATTGGAATTTGCTTCCACCAGGGTCCAACCCTTGCCTGTCCCCTTGGCGCAGTGATGCGTGGCGAGCGCTCAGCTTGAGGGCTCGTTTTCTGATGTTACGTAACAAATTGCCACAAATGTAGTGACTTAAACAACACCTGCTTGTGCTCTCCTACGGGCTGTAGGTCGGGAGCCTGGGCCCTGCCTAGCTGGGTTCGCGGGAGGCTGAGATCAATCACTGGCTGGGCATCGCTCCTGTGTGGAGGACCAGCCAGCGATGGATCCACTTGGTGTTCCCCCAGGTTGTTAGTAGAATTCATTTCCTTTTGCTGTATAATTCATGGAAGCTTGCTTCTTCAAAGGCAGCAAAGGAGAGAAAGTCTTTGCTGCTTAGGGTATACGACCTCGAGACCCTCTTTTAAAGGGCTCTGCTGAGTAGGTCAGGCCCACCCACGATAATCTCCTTTTTGATTATGTTAAGTCAACTGCTGAGAGATTTTAATTATATCTGCAAAATCTCTTTTGTTGTGTTCTATTAGGAAGAAGCGAGGAACTGGTTCTAACCTTGTTCACGGGGAGGGGCATGTGTGAGCGCGAGGCTCATTGGGCTGCCACCTCTCATCCATGCATCCAAGCTGTCCAGGGTTCCCCAAATCTCACCTTCAACTCTGCCCCATCATTTTAGGCAGCAAAACGTGGCTGAAGAAGTGTGAGAAGAAGGGTTCTTCATAATAAATCGTGTTTTCTTCCTTTCTTACTAGTCGTGTGTGAGTTGGTATAAATGGGCCCATGTGTACACAACAACCAAAAACAGGAGGGAATTAATTAGGGTTTATATATAATTGCACACCTCACCTGAACCTATTAATTTTCCTCTGATTTTATTTAATCGCTTTCATTTGCTCAATGCTCCAGACTTTTTAAATCTGATAAGACTTGATATTGGACTTCTCTATAGCCTTTAGTACATGATAAATTGATTTCAAAGGAGATACTATTTTTGTAATTAATTGATTATATTCTACAACATTGTGCCCTGTACATTGAAGGATCTTTGTTTTTATAAAAAAAAATCTTAATTTTTAAAGACAATATGTACAAACTTGTGAGAAAGTGAAGAGATATAAGGGCATTTATTTCTAATATATTTGTGTATAAATATTTATGGTGAGGAATCCCATTTTGTACATTTTTTTCCTGTAAGACTGACATAACCCCAAATATGTTCTTGGTAATTAAAGCCTTCAAGATTATTCTTCTTGAAAAAGCAGATTTTTCCTCATTATGTGTTCCTTCTCCATTCACAAAACTCTAGGGAATTTGGCCCACAGTATGAAATTTAACATCTAGTTTGCAGATCTATGAGTCAAGGATCTGACTCCGGAAAAAAAAAAAAAAAAACTTGAGAAAGAACCCAGAACACCCAAGTAGATAGAAGATTTTGGCAAACAAGAAGTTTAACTTACTTGTTCATATTTTTGCATCCTCTCTCTTAATTTTTCCCCCTTACTTTTCTGTAACTCTTTTCACTGTCTTATCAGTGGAAATATGTAAGCAACAGAGACAAATTTTGTAGATGGTTCTTCGTGTTTTCTATTTAACAAAAATTTTTAATAGGGCACATGACGGCCCCGTATGCATTTTCTAGCTTCTCTTGCAGCTAGGCATGGCCATATGCCTAAGATCTGGCCAATGAGATCTGAATAGAATGATGTATGTGACTTCCTGGTCATGTCCTTAAAGGAAAATGAGAGGTTCTGTCCTTCGTTTTTTTTTTTTTTTTTTTTTTTTTTTTTTTTTTTTTTTTTTTTTTTTTTTTTTTTTTTTTTTTTTTTTTTTTTTTTTTTTTTTTTTTTTTTTTTTTT
>PVKA01013986.1:0-29260 GCA_004027165.1 Ctenomys sociabilis | reverse complement strand
CCTAGATACTGGTCTTGCTATCTTGGCTACATGGTCATCACTGATGTGACAGATGCATCAGTTTGGAGAGTTGGAATCATCAAAGATCCTGGAGGAAAGCATAGCTGCTGACAATGCTGACAATAGTCTTTGGTATCAAGCAAATCTAGATTGACTTTCAATGCTGCTTTGACATCCACACCTGTGGCTCGGCCAATTTCCTCTTCTGTTAAATGGGAATAATAGAGACTGCTTCACCACATACTGTGCAGAGTGAAGAATTTTTAGTCAGTGGTGTACCAAATGGATATGCTATGTGTGCTTCCAAAATTCAAGGTGCAGAGGTGATGGTAAGCCAATGCATAAGTAGTACTGCTGTAAAAGCAGAAGAGTATTAATGAGCAAGGATTCCTTAGTGCCAAGGTACCATGGAAAGGAAGCCAATGTATATCTCTATGAAAATGCCTACAGATTCAGGCCTGCAGGATACCAAGTTTACCTGAAATGCTTGTGACCAGAAGAGTTTTAGATCTTGTTTTTTTTTCTGATTTACAGAAAGTTGCCTATCCATAATGAAATATACTGGGGATGGGAATAAAGTCTAAGTACAAGATATGCTCATATTTCATGTATGTTGTCTACACATAGCCTGGAAGTGATTGTATTAAGTACCTTTAGTACACCTGCATTTTGACTGCAACCTGTCACATGAGGTTAGGTATGGAATCTTCCAATGTGGCATCATATTGGTGCTCAAAAAGTGTTTCAGAATTCACACTGTTGATTCTTGGATTGGAAATGCTCTATCTGTATTTGAATTTTGGGTTGAGCTGTCCCACTTACTGTAGTATATGTCCCACAGAGCACATAGTCCAGGTTCCTCTTGCTATTATTATAAATATAAGCCACTCTATTATTAGCTGAGTAAAAAATAAATGATGATCAAAACTTGAGTTGAACATCTCCTAAAAGAGATTTAGCTGTATTATCTTCAAAGGAGACTGGATTGGAGATAAGCTAGGAGAATTTTATGTATGAGAACCTGGTGGCAGCAATGCTTTATGTAATTAATATTTACTACCGAACTGATAGTACTTAGCAATAATGGCTGGCATATGGTGGATATTTAATAAGTATATATGGAATAAATACATGAGTTTCAAGTTGCACTTCAGTTCTCTTGGTTAGCAATGTCAACCTAAAGAATATTCTAACAACAAGGATTGTGCAGAAATGGAATGAGTCCCTTTGGGAGGTTTCCAGCTTCTGGTTGTTAGAGGTGTGGAGGGAACTGTCCAAGAGTTGGGGAAAATGCCATGCTCTGAATGAGGGGTTGTGTCTTCTAAATACTTGCCAATTATAAGTGTGTTTTCATAATGCAAGTGTTGTTTGTGCCTGAGGTACACTATGGGAAAGTTATTATTAAGAAATTTTAATTATTCTTATTGACATAATTCCTGCAGTCTGCAGTTGTTTCTTGTGGCTCTTAGATATAGGTAGCTTATGGAAACTGCAAAAGGCATCTGGAGACCAGAGACAAAGATTTAGGCAAGGTTCTATCATTTTGCGTAGGTGCTTCCTATAGGGATCATCCAACTCCATACTCCAGTGCTAATACCTTGTGAATTATTTCATCATCATTGTTGCCATATTATCATATAGTGATCTCTCCTGGGCTCTCTTTCCACTACTAAACCATGACTACCTTGGGACACCCACTTTGTCTTAGTGCCTAGTATCATGCTCAGTCTTGATTGGCATTCAAGACACATTTTTTCAATTTAAAAAGTGTTCTCTTATTCTCATGGGGAGGAAGGGAGAGACACATTTCCCTATTTTTCATGGATGAAGAAACTGAAACTAAGAAACAGGTACATTTCTCCAGTACTATCATAGGTAGTGTTCAGGATACTCTGTGCATTGCTCTGTTGTGGTGGCTGAAGTTACTTCCAGAGCCCTGTTGGAAAGTGGTAATTAAGGATCAAGGACTTCTTTTAAATTCATAGTGCAAGCTTGATGATGCACAGAGAACTCCTTGGAATTCATGCCAGAGAAGAGTATGTACTAGGTATAGCTCTGCATTTGGCCTTTCTGTCCTCTGCATATTATGCTCCATGCCTCCATCCCCTTCTATCCCACCCTTGTCCATCTTTTCTCATTATTGGCTTTGAGAAACCCCCAGCCTCTCACTATGTCAGATTCCCACAGCTGTTCCTGGAAGAGACACTGAAGCATCTGTGAGCCGGTGCCTGTTCCTGTGTTTCCTTGTGGTGACTAATGGGTAACACCTGTCCCATGCATTCCCTCTTGCACTCTTACGATTGGATTTATCACTGTCGTAGTTTAACCATAACTAGAAAAATGTAGCTCTCTAAAGTCCCTATAATGTTGAGGTTCCTAATGTGGTTTAAGTTATTCCTTGTGTCATAAATAACATAGACAGCACTATTATGGACCAACACCCTGAAAAGAAAAGGCTCCAAGACCATAAATAATATACACACACAGAGGTTAGGGGGACTCATGAACAGGTTCTGGGAGAAGGGCAGGTTTCTTATAAAGGACAGGGAAATGGGTGGCTTCTAGGCAGCTTTGGGGTTTCAGTGCCCTGAGTGAGAGAGAAAATTTTGTGTGTAAAAGCCTTTCTAATACAGCTAACCTCATTATACTGTCAAGGGTCACACCTGGGCAGAGGGCATTGTCAGCTTGATTTCCTTTCCTGGTGAAGGACAGCAAGGGGATCAATGTTCCTGTGCATTTTCTTGTCCTGCACACCCACAATTATTACTTGGAAAGGGAAGTGGCCAGAGTGCTCTTGGTCCCTAGAAGGACCTCAAGCCACCTTTGGGGACCACCTATTTTTCCATTGTTCTGTCCTGTGTCAGTCACCCTGTTAAAAAATGGTTGCAATTTTTACCAGATTAGGTCTATAAGATTATACTCTAGTGATGAAGAAAATGCTACCCCACCATCAAAATGGTTTCCACTGTACCTCAAAGGCTTCTTATTCTTTTTGCTTTGAGTGAAAGAGAAAGAGAGAGTGAGACTGTGTATGCAGTGCCCTTTATTTGGACTTTTATCTTAACCTGGGAATACCTGGTCTTCTGTTTTCTTCCTTCTCATGTAACTCTTCATTGATTTTCTTTAAATCAAACAAGCCACCATCACAGACTCTTACAAAAGAAAGGCAGCCATGAGGAGCCCTGGGCTCAGAATAGAAGCCAGTCTAATTTTAGTTGCTGGCTAGCCTCTCTGAGAAGTGAAAAGTGCTCAGAAGTTGATCTTGGCATGTGCTCTTAGGGCCTAACAGGGACGGCCACTGTGTCCAGGTGTGGGGGGAGGGGAGTCTCTCAGGTTCCACCAGAATTTGATGAGGAGATGGCTTGCTGGCTACAAGTAGGCCTTTCATCCCTTACTTTTTAAAAATTAAAATAGCTTCTGATTTTCAGATTAATCTCTTGCCAGCTTCATGAGGAGGGTGCTATGCCTTATCCCAATGATCAGCTAGCTGAGCCTCAAGCTCCAGGCTTTTCTTTTTGGAGGGTTGAGTTCCTTGTCTTTGTCTGAGCCTTGGGGTCTGGGCCTATTGTGAGTCATCAGGACAGTTGCCAGGATGCACTTGCAGGACTGCTGCCCTTTGCAGACCGTTTCTCTAAATCGTGTTCAGTGTTCAAGGAAGCAGCATTATTAAAAAAGAAGGAGGAGGAGGAGTAAGGAAGGAGAAGAAGAAAAAGAAAGAAGAGGAAGAGAAGTGTGTGATTTGTTCGTATGCATACATTCTGGAAGTTCTTGTAGGAGTTTTTTGAGAAAAAAGTAGTATAAAAAATTACTCATACATTATGCACCATCTTAAAAAATAGCCCAGGCTCCATATACTTATTGATGTAATTAAAACTGGATTGGTAGGTGGATTATAGAGTTTCTAAAGCCATGAGGAAGTTTGAGCTCTAGAATTTTCCTGCCCTCCTTCACTTTCTTTTATCCAGTTCAAATTTATTTGTGTCACTATATCCAATTTACACAGGCCAGAGTTGTAGATATGAGTCCTCTACTTAAAAAAAATTGAGAAATGTTGGAAACTAAGTCCAAAAGCTTGAGTGGAAAGGGACCTCAGAGATTAACCAGGCAGGACAGGTGTGGACAAGTGTCTTAGTTCCTTTTCTCTCATTTCTGGGACAAAATACTGAACACCCAAAATTAAGGAAGGGACGTTTTATTTACCTCATAGGTAGTGGAGGTTTCAGTCTACACTCAGCTGGCTCCAAGGCAGATTGGCACATGGCAGAGGGCAGCAGTTCATGGCAGTGGAAAACAGCAAAGAGCAAAGGGAGGAGCAGTGGCTGCAGCAGCTAGTGAGCCTCTCTCCCTTCCCCACGTTGCGTGCAGATTATGCACCCAACGGTAGGTATAGCACTCACACCTGTAATCCCTACATTAGATCTTGAATTAATCACAAACTCTAGAAACCACTCCAATGACTGCATGAGGGTTTGGGGGGATGACTAGACACAAACCATAACAGAAAGCAAGTGAGATCTAGAGTCCAGCTGCCTATGGCTTAGTTGCTGAGTAACTGGATTGTGGTCCTCACAGGCTCATTCACATCGCAGTGCTTTGAATTTGCTTCTGCATGTACAAAGTAAAGATAACAATGACATCTACTCTATAAGTGGATTTTAAAAGAATAAATAAAATTTCATAGAACACAAAATGAAAGGAGCAAAAAAATTCCCCCCAAATTCTGCATGTTAAATTTCCATTAAATAACCCAAAATTATAATGTTACCTTACTATTATTATCATCTCCTAGTCAGTCTCCTGGCTTCACGGGACTGGGAAACCAAGGTTCTGAGGAGTTTGCTGAACATGCCCAGAAAGAGCTCCAGGAAAGCCTTTTCCTAATTGAATTACACTATTTTTGTAATTTTCAGAAACACTCTCCCATGAATTTCTGCTCATTTATTTTTACTGGGGACAGAGGAGATGGCTCAGTGGAATGTGTTTCTCTGGCAAGCACAAGGACCTCAGTTCAATCCCTGGTTCTGCCAAATATATATATATATATATATAAAATTTTTTTCCCCTGGATACAACTCTGCTTCTTTTACACCTGAAACTGAACACAGACACAGCAGCCTCCCTCCAGTGCATGTTTACACTAAAACTGATCAGAAGTGAGTTCTGGAAAAGTGCAGAAGTCAGACATAGGAAATGTTTGCTTGTTTCCCAATACCTCTGTTTCACTGCAAAGGCAATTCTGGTGCACAGGGGATACGTAGTGCTCGGAGGGACAATGCCCTCCAGAGGATGGTGAGAGGGACAGGTAGATGCCATTGGTCATTTTTGCCCTTCCAGGGTTCATTTCACGTCATTCTAACATAACCTTCCTGTGATTTGAGTATATGACTCAGAGTTCAAGCGTTGGAAATTTAAATCTCCAAAGGAGGTGGGGCCTTTTGGAAGTGTTTAAGGATGGATGAGGTCACGAGGGCATGACATTTGTGACTCGCTAAGAAGAGGGAGTGACCTGAGCTACTGCGCATGCTCTAGCTTGTCACCTGATACCTTCCACTGTGTTGTCATCCAGCAAGATAGCCCTTGGATACTGGCACCATGTCCTTGGACTTCAGACTGATCTCCAGAACCAGGAAGCAAGTAAGCTGTTCTTTATAGGTTACAAAGTCTGTGCTATTAGAGCAACAGAAAACAGACTAAGAAATGCCTCAGTCTTCCTTTAGGACAAAGCTCTTTCTATTCAGGCTATTTGGTTTACATATATCCTTCAGCTCTGAGCAGAGCACAGTGCATAGTCCATGTCCTCTTCATACAGGAATTAGCAAATGATCACCAGGAAAAGTCTTTGGCAATAAATACATCATGGAGAGAGAAGAGAGAAAGAATAAACAGAAGTGCAGAATGAGTCCTGGTGCTGTTTTTGAAACACATGGGCCTCCAGCCATGTCTGAAGGCACCCAGGCCATTTTCATGCATTATATTTCCTGTGATAGTTTGAGTTAGATTAGAGGTGAAAGGTGAGAACAGTGAGATGTTCTTATGTGTCAGAGAGTTTTGAATGAGGATTCCACAGACAGTCATGTGGAATCCAGGCTCCAGACCATGCGAAAACTGGGCATTGAAAATAAGAACCCAGGAGCCTGGGTTTTTCTCCCATGTTTAAAGTACCCCATGCATGTGTTCATCTTTGTTTTCCTTCTAGACCACAGCTCCAAACTCCTTTCCTTCCTTCCTCACAAGGCACAGGGGTCTCCAGGTTTTATGTTTTAACCATGGTCTGAGCTGTGACTCCTAGGTCCAAACCTTGACATGAAGAAACAGATGGTCCTTATTGTTTCTTAGAAGACCATCCTGTCTAAATTTTTTCCCTCAGGTAAGACTCTACCCCAGGTCTGATTGCTGTAAAATCCTAGGCAATGACTGTACGGATATGATGACAGACTTCCCTGGTACTGGGCTGGCTTGAATAGAGGAAAGGTCCAAAGTCAGACAGGAGCCTCAGGGCTTGAGATTGTGACAGTGTGAAGCCACAGGCTTCAGAGAATGACTCATCCTTTAGCCTTCTCTCAGGACTCCTAACTTTCTGTTTGTGGGTATGAGAAGATGAGGCTATGAAGATAGACATTTCTATTAACACATTTTATTTTAATTTTAAAATATTTATGTAAAATATATAAATGCATAAATACACATAAAATACATATACACGTGCACATGTACACACATGTATGTATACATATACATGTGCATATAGAATCATACCTAGAGTTAGATTCATTTACAATCTCCTAGGCACAATGACAGACATTTTGGCAGCTGATGTACAACATTATCCATTGATCGAGAGTGCCTGAGTGTATTTTTAAATACTAGCATGGATTACAGCACTATTACTTACAGCCCCTTCTTGATTTCCTGTTGAACTCTGCTGGTTCTCCTTAGGACTATCTGATCCAGTTTATGACCACATAGTCATGTACTCATTGAAAGCATTGTACTCAGTGCCGAGGACAGTGTGGACGCAGAGCATTTGTGCAGTAAACATCTGATGTGAGCACGAATGACTTTGTGCCTGTGGATTCCATGGCATTCTTGCAGCAGCTCTTGGGTTTCTTTCAGGCTCTCAGTCTGTGCATTTTGCAAGACGATTTCAAGGCACATGTCCTTTCAGGGAACCCAGGTCTGTTTATTCCTCACAACAGAGCCCCCATCTTTCAATTAAATGGATGTAAAATGCGCCCTTCCTATTGAGCTTCTAATGGATGAGACTAGATATTTCTCAGTGCAAAGCCCCAGCCAGTAGACCTCCAGGCCCCATTTTGGATTTTTATGCTCTGTAGATGGTTATCATAGTCCCCTAGGTTGTTATTTAGTCAAATTATGTTCATTTTATCGCCTGTGTCTTTCCTCATATTTCACTCCCTTTGATTTGTTTTTCTTTTCTTTTCTCAATTCCCACTGAGGCATCGCATTACCCTTAATTGCCTGCAGTGCTCTGAGTCTGGGCTCAGTGCTGACACGGAGAGACAGACTCGCTTAGCCATGGTCTGGGATGCCCCTGTGTGCATGGCTGAAGATTTCACTGGCTCAGAGAACTGCTGAGCTGCAGCGCTCTCCTTACCCCTTGATTGTTCTTCCCCACTAACTCACTCTGGTTGTTTTCTCATTTACTGCTGCCCAGCAATGCCATTCAAGTTAAATTCCATCTTTAGGTTTATTCATCCCCAAACAGATCATCTGCATTTTTCCACCAGGACCTCACTGTGTTCTTTTTGACATCGATTCCCAAGATCCACAGGCAGCTTGATAGTGTGTGCAGTCTTGTGCTGCTATTGGGAACCCCTCCCAAGGCAGGGTCATCTGCAATTGCCATTATTATGATAATAGAAGCACAGTCTTTCCCTTTGTTTCTTGATTCTTCTTAAAGTTGATAGAGCTATGTGTCTCTGTGGATTACATCCTAGGAGGCCCTCTTTGCACAACTCTGTCCATTTCTTCTTCTGTAGTGGTGCTTAAGAATCCATTCAGATCCCCTGAATTTTCAAATTCAACTTACCAAGTTCAGGGGAAGCTGACAGCCTTGGGTTGGTTCTCTTTGTTGAGGTCCTTCCTCTGTAGTTCCATGCCAGAGCTAAGGTACAGCCCCTGACCCTTCAAAGGAGATTGTAGGTTGTTAATTGTTGGATAGTTGGATGAATGAATGAATGGATGAGTGAATGAATGAGGTTCTCAGGTTTCACTACCTGAAGTTAGTAGGTATGGTTTGGGAAGCTAAGATATAGTTATTTCTCACTGAGTTCATATATGCATTCCAGAACTGTATGGGCTATACAGTATTCTTTCTCACTAACTGCAGTTGGTATAAATGCAGGTTGCCCTTGAAATAGAAAGTTTTGCCATCTGCCACACCCAACTTCATATTTCTGCTTTCACTGAGCCCTCGAGTTACTGCACTGTGCTAGGGGACCAGATTGTGGTTTCTTATGCATCCCAGGGCATGAGGCATAGTTGTCCTGACTTTAGGTCCTCATGCTTTCCCTGGTACTCTCACATACTCAGGAATAATTTGGTTGTAGGAATGGTGGCCTCGTACTTTTCACTAGTTGGTTTTTATTGTATTATGTTATATCTCTTTTGAGTGTTTTGAATGTTTCATGATGGTTTGGAAAAAATAAATGATACAAATTCTACCTTTGAAAGGCTTTCAAGTTATCAGGGAAGATTTGGGTAGTAGATAGCTGTAATAAATCATGAGATCGCTTGCAGTATGGTAGTTTCAGGGATAAGGATGAAACTTTAACCTAGTTGAAGGTGATGAAGGCATTATTAGGGGTGGTGGTAAGGGAGTCATCGAAACAGAAAAGCCACTGGAATCACAGCTGGGCTGGGCCTGGAAGGCCAAGTAGAACTCATCAGACAAAGCCACAAGGCTGTCTTTGGCAAAGAGAACAGTCAGGTACGAATATACAGCACACATAGTAAGTGGCCCAACATGGTGGGCCTCTCATATTTGAGAGGGTAGAGCTAAGGATTATGTAGAAATTTGAGTTTGAAAGATATTATTCATGATATTCTTACTAGCCCAAAATACTTAAATGTTAATTCTCTTTGTCCATGCATGGGCTTTTAACACATTCACAACAGGGCTATAATTCCTGTTTCTGTGCTAAGCATCTTGAACCACTGGTGGTCCATGCACGACTGTCTCGCAGGTGGCTTTTTATTAATTTTATTAGTGAAAAGACCAATGAAAGTGGTTAGATTATTCTCTATCACCAGTGGTACAAGCCTTGTGATGGGACAGTTATGCATGTACCACCAGTGAGTCCAGCCAGTTGGAATGTGTTAAACAGGAGAGAGATATGATCAGATTTGTATCATAGAAAGGCTAGCTAGGTGGAGTGAAAGTGGAGTGAGCCTGGAGTCAGAAACAGCTGGTCTGGAGTACAGGTAGGAGTGTAGGAAAGAACAGGCTGAGCAGAGAGTATAGCTGCAGCAACAGGAGGGTGGTGAGGCAAGCATCCATGAAGGCAAGGACTCCAAGTTTTAGAAGTGTTTTGTGAATGACAGGACTGAAGGATGCTGGGAAAGTGTTTTGAACATCAGATCGGGAAATCTAAACCATATATTATATTGAGGAACTATATTAGGTATATTATTAAGAAGAGATGACATAAAGAATAGTGTTAGGAAAAATTAATCTAAGATTATGGTACAGTGAAATGTACTGTACAAGAACAGAAGCAGAGACCTGATTTGCTTTGAGATAGCATGTTAAGTTTTAGGATTTGTATTTTGTTTTTTTGACTCATGTAACAAATTATCAGTACCTAAGCTATATATATATATATATATATATATATATATATATATATATCCTATTTTTTGTGTATGTCTGTATCTACTCCCATTTTACTGATGGAAAGTTCTTTGTCAAATTTTAAAATGTTGGATTCTAATTTTTTTAAGTCTCTAAAAGTGATTCAAAGTGATTTCTTTGAATTTAATATTCTAGCTCATAGAATATTAAATCCATTTTCTTTTGTTCCTATTGCATGTATTTGTAAACAACAACAATAACAACAAAATAAAAACCAGGTGGAGCTATCCTATCCCTAGGAGAAATTTCACAAATTTCATTCAGAGGTACTATAACAAAATAGTTTATGTGCTAGGAGATAGATCTTAGATTCCAGATTATTTGCTGAGAAGTCAAGGGTAACTACTAATTTTGGAGCCTAAGAAATAAGGCACTAATATTGTTTAAAAAGATAAAGAAACTAATGAAAAAAATAGCACTGTGTGTGTGTGTGTGCATGTGTGTGTGTATGCGCACGCACACACATTTAGAGAAAGGAGATTATTATTTTAGTCAATATTAAATTTGTAGGCAGATGCGGGAATAGAGTTCAGTCACTCCATTCAATCCACCCCAGAGCACTCTAAGACTGTGATTGAAATGGGGCATGGTGGTACATGCCTATAATCCCAGTACTTGGGAGGCTGAAAACAGGAAGATCACTATGAGTCTGATCTGTGTAGTGAGACCCTTAGACCCTGTTATCTAATTAATTAAATAAATTTAATTTGTTTTTGTGATGCCTCTTAGTCACCTAAGTGGAGAAACTAAGGTGAGTGAGCACACAAACATATAAAGACACACTTATCTATCACACATTTATCTATATCTATCTATCTGGTGCAAATGGCCTTAAAAAATATATTTTGAATTAATCAACCTAGAGATTTGTTCTTGTTAATCCATATGACTGATTAGATAGATGAGCAGTGTTTTAATCAGAGCCTACTAGGTTATACTGCAGAAATATACAGATCTTGGGCTGGTAAAATAGCTCAGTGGATTTAAGTGCTTGCTTAGGCAAACTTAGGAAAGGTCTGGGACCAGGGTTCAATCACTGGCATGTTGCATTAGTCCCACCCCCAGGGAAGGCTGAGCCAGCCACACCCACCCACCCACCCACACACACACACACACACACACACACACACACACACCCCTACACACCCACACCCACATACACACACACAGATTGAGAGAGAGAGAGAGAAAGAGAGAAGGAGAGAGAAATATACAGACCTTGAGAATTGCAAACCTTAACAGAGTAAGTGGCAATTATCGCTTGCTCACAGAATCAGAGGCAAATGTTCCTGGATTGATTTTCCTCTGAGTAAAGATCTCAGGAATCCTGGCTGTGTTATTGGTGGGACTCTGCCTGCGGCTGGGCCAAGCTCCACCCAAACAAATCCACTTGATAAACGAATCCGCCCCATTTGTTTCCTATTAGCCTGCCTATTTTTCAAAATTTTAAAAAAATTAATGAAAAAATATTTCAGCCTTAAAATTTATTGAACATTAATAACCCAGCCCTTGTTTTGAAAAGAATGTATCTTGGCAGTGTGAGGAGAAAAGGCTGAATTCTTCGTAGAAAAGTTTAGACTCTGGTTAATTACATGTATGAGAGATTTTGGTCTGTTTTGTTTTTAAACAAATGATAATTTCAGGGCATTTGTTATCTTGCCTAAGGAATGACTCAAAGTGCTGGATAATTTGGTTAATTTAACTTTGATGTTCGAGAAGCCCAAACAGAAGCATGCCATTATCTAGATGGCTGCTGCTCCATTGCCTTGATATTTTAAGAAAATTGGCCCTCTATGCAGGAAATAGTCTCATCAGTGAAATCCCACTTGGCATAAAACATAAGTTCTCTAGGGCCCTGCAAATAAACCATGGGGCTCCCTTGGAGGACTTTTCAAATCCATTGGCCCTGAAAGATAACTCTGCATTTAGTATTCTGTCAAGGGGCTACAAAGGCACTATATTTATATATCATATCTGGGAATGGCTTAAAATTAAGTGTTATAAGCCTTCTTTTGTTCATATTTAAAAAAGAGATCTATAATAAAAATCATAAATAGGAGACAAAAGAACTCTGCATTTCTTTTCCTTTCTTTCTTTCTTTCTTTCTTTCTTTCTTTCTTTCTTTCTTTCTTTCTTTCTTTCTTTCTTTCTTTCTTTCTTTCTTTTTTCTTTCTCTCTTTGTCTGCTTGCTTTTCCCTGTTCAATGATAGGATAATTTATGAATCTGACAACTCCTCCCCTGGATAATGGCAAGAGTAACAGAGTGCTCAGCTGAGTAACTCCAGGCCACTAAAGACTGTGGAGCAACAGCGGCAGGATTTGCCCAATAATCAAATGACATGCTTGATTTGGGCTCTCCTTGTCTCTCTTCCCACTGTCCCCCTCCTATTTCCTTCTCTCCCTTTCTCTTGCTTGTACCAAAAAAAAAGTCCTAAATGGAGGGAATTTGAAATTGAATCGGTTGGCAGGGGTTCACTTCCAGTTTCCATAAGCAGCATTCTCTCAGAAAGTATGAGAAATCTATGCCAAAAAAGAGTAAATGAAAATAAGGAACATGGTCATAAACTGACTCCGGCTAAATTTTTGGTTTGGATCTGGGTAACCTAAGAGGCAGGAAGAGAAGATTATTCCAACTTCTTCAGTCTTAGGCCAACCCTAAATTATTGGAATAACAGAGACATCTGAAGGCTATCAGTAACTCTTGTGAAACTAGCACCAATGGGTCAAAGTTGTCAGGAAGATTAAAATTTAGAAATTGAGACTGGAGACTAACTCTATTGTGTTTTAAAGACTGTGGGCTCCTTTGGGTGTGTTCACTGTAGAAGCAAAGCTTCAGAATGGCACTGGGAGACTGAATCTGGTCATGAACTTCTTTGTTTCATAAAGCTGCACTAGTTTGCAAAGTTAAATAGTAATGCATTCTGGAGAAATTTTTATAGTGTGGTACAATAGACTTCATCTTGACCTATTGTATTCTGTTTCTTCTATACTCAAGGACTTTTAAACTCCTGGCCTGTGAAGGCCTTATTATTTGACTGTAAGTCTATCCTTTGCTTCTAGCAGGGCCATAATGTGACTCCTGCCTGAAAAGAAGTGGTAATCTTAACCCACCCTCCTCATTCTTTTCTCCTGAGCGGTGGAATTCAGTAGCAACTGCTAAATGTCACATAGTTGAGGAGCCACTGAAGAAGTTAACATGTTATGAGAAAACTACTTGCTTGACACTCAGCATGGAGACCTTCAGCTTTTTCAAGACAGTGAAAGAGAAAGGTCTCTCAAATATCAAGAAACATACTTTATCACCAGAATAGTCTGTGATGAATGGGGTAATAATATTCCACCCTGCCTATAAAGAAAAGTGGTGTGGACATTATTGCTTTTTTGGACACTGGAGCAACTGTATCACTCATTTCTGAGAGGCTGTCAGAAAAAATTGAAGGGTTTAAATATATGACCTTTTACAGGAATTACTTCAACAATAGCTTATTCTACTGAGTCCCCTGAAGCTGAGGTTGCAACAATGAATTTCCTGTTGTGAAATGCAAATTGTGGACTAATTGTAAGGTTTAATCCAATCTGTTTGGAACAGTTCTTGAAAAATTGGGTTCTTGTGACACTATTTTATGGATCAATACCAACTCTTCTGTCACAAAGAAGAAATAATGGGAGAAAATCTAAAAAGAGAGAGAATGCTACTATTTGGAATGCAAAAGTTGTCAGAAATATAGACTGGTCTCAGAGCCAATGGGTTTTACTTTGTGAACCAAGATGGTAATGAGACAAGGAAGGCATCTAGGCCAAGCAGAGTATCTGCAAATCTCCAGCAAATGGGCAGTGTAGATGCCAGGCAGCCATGCATGGTGAAGCAAAAGCAGGAAGATGAGTATGTTTGATTGGTCCCTCTGATATAGGACACCACGTTATTGTACCTGTCTGGACCATGTGGATGATCTGTCCAGAAGAACATTTTAGAAATACTAGAGTGAGGTGGAAGAGTGCTTACTAAAATAGATCGCTGAAAGCTCTGCTTGCAGCCTGTCAGTTCTGCCTGCTGAATAGTTGCATTTGAGGCCCTGAGTAAACTTCTATAGATGAGTTCACCTGCAGTCATTGACAACTCCCCGGGTCTTCTGTGTCAAGCACCATATGTGCGTGCCAGAGACATATCCAAAGGCTACTGGCCAGCATCTTTGGATAATGAGTGCAAATTAATAACTACTTTGGTACGTCATGAGAGATCACACCATTTTAATGTTATGCCCTTTGGGTGAACAAATGGGACAAAGATTTTTCAGATACTAATGAACAGTGTCTCATAAGGATTAATTTGCCCAAGTTTTTGCTGGGTTGACATCACATGCAACGCGGCTTGATTTGTTGGGTTTGTGGTGGGGGGTGGCTCTGCAGAACTGAGTTATTAAGAGTATCTGAAGAGAATGTCTCTGGATTCTCCAGGAAGTGTTTTCTTATGGAGTCATTGTGGAGCATTTTACAGGCTGTGTGTTCATTCATACAGCTAGAAGAGTGATGCCCCCTGGAGGTGTACACAAGCAGCCAGTGTGGGTGTCTTGCTGCGGCCCTGATAGTGTCCTGTGTGACTGCCCACCACTGCTTTCTGGGTAGTGATGCATAATACTAATGGTAAATTTAATATTCAGTTGGCTTAACAAGCATTTGGTTATCAGCAAGGATTTATAGTCATTTAGAATATTTTTCAACTGCATATATTGTTCTATGAGGGACTTGTGTTTGTGTTGATCTACTAACAATTAAGTACATGATTTTAGCTATTGGATCTCTATACACTAAAGTATAAATAACTGTTCATACTGACCATGGGTCAAGGAACTAAGTACAGCATTCTCTTAAATTATTATTTAGTATCATGCATTTTTAGGAAAATTTGGATAGAGCTATTGCCTAAAACTTGCTCTTTCCCTTTCACCAATATGAAACTTTTCTAGGACTATAACAAAAATGCTTTTATAAAGGTATAAATGTGTGCTTGAGAATTGCCTAGTTTGTGATGACGAAGACAGTCAGACATGTAGACATATTCCAGAGTGGGGATTTGATGAAATCATCCCAGGAATGCCTCTGCAGTAGAATGTTATGCCAGGGTAAATAATGAAGCAATTCCACCAGCCCATGTGCAATGGGTACCATTTGCAGATGTTCATGACATCCCTGTCTTTTTGTGAGAATTGATCTAGGATACTTCATTACATGGGTGGGGGAGCTACTTGCATTTCGCATTTACACAAAAGTTTACTAAGTTAATATTATGTGTACTACACCCCAATGTAAAGAGCTCCATATGAATAGAAGGGGGACCCTCACCTTTGCTTATCACCGGTAGATAAGATTATAATGGGCTCTCCTTTTCTGTAGCATTTTTTTTTTTTTTGCAGTTTAAAAATTTGATGATGAAAACAATGGACAGTGCCAAACAATAATATGACAACCTTCACATCATTTATAATTAGATAGAACGAGGCCCACTCACTTCCTCCTTGAGAGTGCATTTGGAGGCATCACTTGATCATGTTCATCATGAGCTCTCATGGTAAAACGCATCCCTTGAGCAAGGGGCTGCAGTCTCATGCTGCATGGTGAGGCCAGCTAAGAGCTAATCCCTGGCTTTTAGAAAAAGAAGCAACTTGATTCTTCCCCAATATTGGTGACCACAACATTTTCCATGGTTACAGACTCTCTATCCTTGAACCCAAATTTTGACAAAGTGCTGCCATGTGTAGCACTTGCCTTGGCTTCACATTTCAATTAAATAGTCCCAGGCTGAGCATATCCTCTACCACCTCTCCAAGAAGTTTTAGTGGCTTTTGTGTGTCTCTCTAAGGATCATGGTGATGCAATATGGGCAACACGGAATGTGTGTCTTGGCCTAATAATGAGCCAGAGCACATCCAAGCATCTTTTGAATAGTGATGGCGGTGGAAAGGTTCTTGGTTGTGTTGGGTGGTTCACAACCTAGGGGAATCTAAAGGAACCAATGGAAATAGCAATCTGTATACCTAAACACTCCTTTTAAACATTTTGCACATAATTTAAGGGCTATTTGCCCCTTTTGATGGATTCCATTAAGGCACTATTTTTGTGATTATTTACATCTGGAAAACTGGAGAAGAATGTGATGGACAGAAACACTTGCTACTCTTTGTAGGGCACATTTAAGAATGACTTTAATGCTCAAGATGGCACCAAAGGTAAAGAAGGCAGCCCCTACTTCTCCCAAAGCTGAAGCCAAAGCAATAGCTTTGAAGGCCAAGAAAGCCATGCTGAAAGGCATCCACAGCCACAAAAGAAGATCTGACCATCACCCACCTTCCACCATGCCAAGACACTGTTGCTCTGGAGGCAGCCCAAATACTCTGAAGAGGACCCCTAGGACTGACCCCTAGGAGAAACAAGCTTAACCACTATGCCGTCATCAAGTTCTCCCTGACCACAGATTCAGCCATGAAAAAAATTGAAGTCATTGTGGATGTCAAGGCCAATAAGTACCAGATCAAACCAGCTGTAAAGGAAGCTCTGTGACATCACGGAGAGAAGAAGGCACATGCTCAACTGGCTCCTGGTTATGATGCTTTGGATGTTCCCGACAAAATTGGGATCGTCTAACTGAGTCCAGTTGGCTAATTCTAAATACACTTTCTTTCCATAAAATAAAATAAAATGGCTATAACAACAGAGTGAAGATGATTGCATAGAGGTATCTTCTGCCAAGATATGCATAATGAAACATCATTATAAGCTTTTAATTTTATTTTTTTAGTTTCTTAGTATATGTTTGTGATACATAATAATTGCATTCTTCTTAATAATTTCCCTTTTTGTATTGAACCTTGACATGGTTCGAGGCTGATGACAGCTGTCTTCATGATGGAGAAATTTCTCTTAGCTGCAGCGTCAGGAGAAGCTGGGCTTCTTCTGTTCCCTTTGTTAGTTTGCTTTTGTGTCCATTTTGTAGGCCTGCGAACTTTGTAAGTGATTCAAGTTTCTCTTTTTGGCTTTGTCTCTGGGAAGCCTTAGCAAAAAATTAGCAGTCCCTTTAGATAACTTGAGAGTGAGTCCAATTTTGCATTCATCCATTTCTGGGCCCATTTTATACACTTTATGTTATGTTTCGCCCCGTTTGTAGCCTATGCTACTTGTGTAATGAAGTGGATATTAAGTCTTTCTTGGGAATAAAGACAGAAAATTTAAAAGTTGAGGTAAATAAGCATAGAAACCTGAGAAACTGGCCAATTTCATCTCCCACCTGCAGAGGCCCAGGGAGTGAGATCTGCAGGGCTCACTGGAAGGTGTCAGGAGCTACTGCCGATGCCCTGGAGGCACTGGGATTGGCAGAGATGTGAACAGGAACTTCAGGGTGGTGCCTTCCAGCTCCTCCACCCTCATACATAACATACAGGCACAGCATAGGAGGGAGAAAGTGCTGGAGATGCTAACTGTGACAGACACCAGACAGCGGCTTTTAGACACAGAGGAGCAGCACCTGCAAGACAATATGGACCTCCAGGTTGTGCTACCAGGGGGAATTTAAGACATAGCCCTTCCTTGTCACCACTTGTGGTCTGCTTTGGTTGCAACTTGACTCATGAGGTGAACATTTTTAGCAATGAAGCATTTCTGTGTGTGGTCACTTCCTAAATAACCCAATTCAGAAGTGGCCCACTTTTGCCCATTCAAATAATCGTGTGCTGACAACCAATTAATTTCTCACTGGAAGCACTCCTCCTCCTGGCCACACAGATACTTCGGCCTTCTCATAATCATTTGGGTACATGAGGAAATTATCTCAGGGTATCCTTTAAGTGCTTCTTTCATAATTATTTGACTTCTCTTAAAAAAAAAAAAACATCTCCCTTGTATTCTATAATGAGGAGCATGATCAAGGTAGGGAGCTGTTGTCTTCCAAAATTAATTGTAGGGTAAGACTCAGAAGTTTGGCCCTTTTTTATATTTGAAAACCATCTCACTGGATCCGAATCTTAAGAAAAGGGCAATAGAAATATGTTGGTTTTTTTAAAAAATAAAGTTACTTTCTATGCAATTTGCATTATATTTTACCTTTTGAAGGCATTCAAAGCAAGTATGGATGACCCCTCACTAGAGGAAGTGACTAGCAAGTTTATTTTTAATGCTTTCAATGAGGTAAGAACCAAGGAGAAAAATGGAACAATCCACAAGCAATGTACCTAGGCTAGAACATAGCTCCCCACCTGTTCTTCTTGGCCCTTACACAGCACCTATGTAAGAATCTGAAGTACAAATTAAAGGATATTCATGTAGCAGTGAGAATTTTGACCTTGTGAGAGAGAGTCTTCTCAGCATGCCCAGTGACTACCCAGTCACTTGAGTGTTTGATAGTAGTTAGCAACACAAAGCAGGTCCAGCACCCAAGGAATGTATAAAGGAATGTTAATTCTAGAAGCAACCATAACTTGATTTTCTCGATTTCCTTGAGTTTAAAGTCTCAGCCACAATATTACATTACCAAAGTTATTTGCATTTGAAATATAATACCTGGGGGTTGACATTTAATTAAATTACAGCGCTACCTCCAGGCAGCAAGGAACCAGGCTGGCATGCTGTGAGGTCGATGCTGGCAGTACCTTTGTGTCTTTCCTGAATGACATGACAATCAGATGGCAGCATCCCTTGAGGGACCTGCAGGAGGAGACCCTGGTGCACAATGCTGGCTGTTTTGTACTTTAAAATGCAGTCATGAGAGTGGTCATAGAATAGGGATCATAGAGAATGTTGTTTTGCTTTCAACCCTTGAGGCTCCAGTCTTGCATTTTCTCAGTGTCCCCAAGGAACCGAGTAACAACCACTGGGCTTTATCACCATCATAGACTACCAGACTGACGGAGTCCCCATGGGAAGGAGAACTAGTCCTTTTGCCTTAAGAGTCAACATATGAAATAAACTGGAATGATTCTTTCACTGCCTCTCTTCAGAGTCCCTGGTAATCAGTAAACAGAAGATGCCACCATGGGCCCTAGGTTACAACCTCCACTATCCATGGCCAGTGCCCCAGACTCAATAACAATGCATAAGGGAGGAGCAACTGAGATGTGAACAGAGTTCTGTCCATCATATCCCCTCTAGCTCTCAGCAGCAGAAGACTTCTCTTCTTCCTCTCTCTGCTATGTCTGGAGACATTTTTGACAGGGAAGATGCTATTGGCACCTACTGAGTAAGGATTAGAGACACTGTTCTTAAGTAACCCCCAATGCACAGGGCAGGCCCCTGCAATAAAAAAGATCAGGTCCCAAGTGCTAAGGGCTGCAGGAGAGAAAACCTCTCTATCAAAACAGGAAACCATGAAGGATCTTGCCTTCAGCCAACTATTGAGATAGAGAGTTGTTTGTGGAATTCTCACACTTGGTATGTGTCACAGGCTAGCCAGGGAAGCAGAAACTACTTTGGTATTTCAAAGTGAGCAAACTCAATGTAGAGATTTATTTATGTAGGTGTTAGGGAAGTTAAATATCAGGGGCAATGGTGAAGTCAGGAAAAATTAACAACAGTGGGAGGCCACTGTCACTCCTTGGCCAAGGGAAAGAGGAAGGGGGTAGCCTTGCTGGTGCCTAGTGGCCTGGGTATTGAGAACCGTAGCACAGGCTGGTGGGCATTGGAGCTGCAGAGAGGAGATGATGGAGGCCAAGCAGTTTCTGAAAGGCTACCTGAGGAAGAAGGAGGAGGAGAGATACAGATTCCTCTTTTTTTCTCTTCTAATGACCCACCAGAGCTATTCTAAACTGAGCTCCAGGCTCTGGAATCTTAAGCTGAAAGAATATTCTAGTTCTTGAGAAAGGAAGAGGGCCCTCGATATAGCTCAGCCACCCAGCATCGGCCCAGAAGTGCAAGGGCCTCAACTGAATTCCCAGTTAAAAAACAAACAACTGAGAAACTACTGCTTTTTTATTCTTCCACTCCACCTCAGACACAGCAAGCATCACGTGTTAGGTGGCCTCATGATGTAACAAAGGGTCTCTTGTGCCTATGCAAGCAACAAGGTTCAACAGAAACCCATGCTAATGCACAGAGCGCAGGTTCGTGTGGCCAACCCGGTCCCTCACCGCCCAGCTTCAGCTCCGTTTCAAGGCAGCGTCCTTGCTTTACTGAATCACAAGCCCTCCAAGGGTCCTGCCCCTCTCTCTGCTAGAGGCGGGTTGAAAGGACAAGGTTGTTGGGAGCTGGAGAACCTGCTGTGATGGGTTTTTATTTTTCCTTACAGTGCAATTTTAAGAATCTAGACAAAGCGAAGGAAATTAATTTATTTGTTTTCCATTTGAACTGCTCAACGGGTCCCCAAACTCACAGGGATAAAAGTGATGGATTTTAAAGAGTATTTTCTTTAAGAAAGTTCTACAGATGCTTAATTATTTTTGCCCCACTTTTGATTATCTGCACTAATGGAAATGTGGAGGGCACAAATCAATAAAATCCCTTGATAACCCAAAAAAATCTCAATGTTGCCATTAGTGTTGACCTCCTCCCCCACCAAACCTTTTATCAGAGCTGCTAAAAAGTGGCTCTGTACCCCCTGGGCTCTCAATATATTCAACTTGTTGACAGGCTGACTGATAAAATTGTCTGATTTGAGTTTTATCTCTTTTTCCCTTCTCCTGCCCACTCTCTGGGGGAGGTGCTAATGAGCAGCAAAAGAACAAAACCGCAGGAAAAAGAGACCGCAGAAAAGCCAGGGTAGCACACAAAATGATTAAATAGCTTCGGTATCCCTGAAACTTTAGAATGTCAGCTTTGTGGGATTTTTTTTCTCTTTTCCTGAAGTAAATTGAAATAACGAAAATGGGGCAAGTATATGGGGCCTTGACAGATCCTTGCTTTGAAGCTTTGAATAGCATCACTTTTGTATGGTATTCGTATTCCAGGGAAAGATTTTTAATTGTTAATCTATCTGAGTGGTGTCGATATTACTCTTCATGCTGGTAAAATGCCCAGACGTTTTCTTAATCAAGTTCAAGGCCACTGAGAATTGGGAAGGTGACACTGTCTTTATCATACTAGGCATGACAACAGAGGAGAACAGGCTTGGGAAGTAGGTTAAGTTTGTTTTCCTTGTTGTGTTTTGAGTTTGTAAAAACCATTTATCTATTATCAAAACTGGAGTCAAGATGCCTTAGGAACAGGCTGGAACATAGCACACTGAACCTGCCTGGACAGCCACATAGCCTGAAGGCCTTAGGGGTCTGGCAGCACTGACAAAGAAGAGAATGTGTGTTGATATGGGTGTTGGATTGCTTCTGAGTCCTCACTTGCGTTAGTCCTCCGCATCTGCAGGAGTAGTCCAGTCTGGGTCTGGTGCCTGCTAACATGACCACTTGCCTTCCCATTGCACTGAGAGTTTCCCTAAATGAAAGGATTGACTTACAGAGAATGCAAAGTGGAATGAGGTGGAAAAGGAAAAGGAGGGTGAGTGAGTCAGAGACTCCCTTTGGTGTTAACTCTCCACAGAAGAATGAAGTTCCCTCTCTGTAGGAGGAAAGCAGCCCTTTGCTGATTCCTCTCTGTATTTCCTTCAGTTGTTTTTATTTCAGTCTTCCAGGTATCGTTTGAAAGTGATTTCATGAACATCAAAGTGACTATGAAATCTAGTGTTTGTATCTAGCAGATGGCTAATAAAATCAAACTCAGGAACCACCTGGATTTGAAAAATAAGGGTGGTGTTTCAAGGGCCAAGCAAACACAGAAGCAGAACTTTCAGGAGTGATTGGAGTCGGGGATTTGGAATTGGGCTAAGGCTTCCCAGCATTGGGTGCTGCCAGCCTGGCCCATGCAGCTGCCATCTCTACCTCTAGTTTGGAAATTCCAGTTTCCACTAGTCCATGGGATCATTTTAGGGTGAAAAGTTGAAAATAGACTAAAGCGAGGATGCAATAGAAACCCACAAGAATCACTGATTTCATGAGCATGAACTGGATTCTCTGTCTATTACTAATCTCAATCCCTGGGGTAACTGCCAAGAAAAGGTGGACCTGCTCATCAAAGAGTTGCAGGTGCAACTGGCCACCACCTAAGAAACTGAGTGAGAAGATCCCATAGTACCTGGACTGCTGTGGGCTCAAGTATTGCTGCACATGTCATGGGTGAGCATCCAGATCTCCAGGGATGGATAGGCTCTGCTGTTGTACTCAGTGTCCAGCCCCTAGTACCAGACTTCAGAGTGGTTAAAAAAATGCTGCCATGTCATTTGACCTTCTAAATCTAAAACAAAGCACTTGTGAGTGATAGAAACCTAAAACCAGAATATGCTAGAAAGCATTAGCTTTCTTGCCTTGTAGACACAGTACAAAGTTTCAAGACAGCATGGTTCAAGAAAAAATGGCACTGGACACACACAAGTTTTGGAGATTCCATTTTGGAGAAAGGAATCTCTTCCTGAGCCTCTCTTCTTGCTCAACAATGAGATGTCATTTTTTGGTGATCATATTCAAATGTGCAGTGACTAAGTGTAGCTTGTGTTCTAAACCAGAATACTATAAAGAATAGAAATCAAAACAGAAGATTTTTTTGTATGTGCCTGTTTTTTAGGGAAGGGTCTATAGGTGTTCAGGGTCTCACTACTAGATCAGATTCATAGTGATCCGCCTGTTTACAGCCTCCCAAGAGCTAGGATTACAGGCACTTGCCACCATGCCCAATCTCTTTCATTGTCTCAGCACGCCTTGGGCAGGGCCAGCATTACAGGCCTGGGGATTGAATCCCTGGCCCCTGTATCTGCTTGCAGGAGCTTTAATCCACTGTTTTGGCCAGTCCCCAAACAGAAGACTTTTTAAAAAAAAATATTAAGATTTAAAATTCTGTCACATGTATATTTCTGTCAAAGTATATATTTTCACAAGTGATTCATTCAGGGAAACTGATAAAAATTTGTCAAAGTATCTGTCTCTATAATTCTTTAAAATATTTTACCAAATTAAGGTGCTATAGATTCATAAACTTTTTTTTTTTCTTTTTTTGGTGGAACTCGGGATTGAATTCAAGACCTTGTGCTTGCCAGGCAAGCACTTATTCTATTGAGCTATCTCACTGGCCCCAAAAGCTGTCTTGATTTCAATTAATCTTAGGAAAAAATATAAATTTTTGTGAGTTTTGAAGAACCATCAAAAGTATTCTTCAGTTACAATTTAAGATATTCTAAGGCAGAGCTATAGTGTTTCAAAACAAAATGTTGTGCATTGTTTGAGTCCCCATTGTTTGAAATGCCTTAAAGTACCTGCTTGCTTTCTTGAGGATAAATTTGAATATTATTTTCTAAACAAATTTTTCCAATTATGTCACTTGCTGAATTCCCCAGGCTACAGCCTTTTGCGTTTATTTGTTGAATACTTGCCTAAATGTTCTTAATTAATTTTGAAAAAAATGCAACCAAAGCATATTTAAAAACTTAGATTTATTTATAAGAGCCTTCAAAGTTTCAAATCTGAAATCTAATCGATAAAAACACTAGCCGGGAATATAACTTAGTGGCATAGTCCCTGCCTGGCAAGTGTGAGGCTGTGAGTTTGATTCCTGACATACACAAAAAGAAGATAAAAAAATTAATGATCTTCAAAGAAAGAAAAATGACACAGCCAAGTCTTATTTTTAAATGCTTTTGCTTTAATTCTTTGCTCTTAAATTAGTTTAATTTTCATTACATAACAATGAAAGCTTAACATCTATATCCATGGAAATCTAAAATAAGTGAATTAATTTAGAAAACAGTTATTTGATCTAAGGAGAGTCATGATTGCCAGACTGGTGTACAGGAGCACCCTCTGTAGCTTTATATATCAAGTCATCATTCTTGCCTTAGTCTTCTTAGAAGAGCTAACTCCAGAGACTACTTCTTCAGCAGATCAATATCCTGTGCTTTTCTTCTGTCAGTGACACTACCATGGCTCTTCCATAGAGGATGGTAAACTTCAGCAAATATTTTGTCATGAAATTTTGTAAACAGCAGAAATGTAGAATTTAAGTTTCTTTAATCATGTAGTTGTGTGGATTTGGGATGATGGTCACCTTAAGAGTTCATTGAGAAGTGAAAATTATGATCAAATGATATAATGAGTAAACAGTTGCGGATTCTCACCACACCTAATGGATGAAACCCAATCTCAAGAGAGTACAGACTATGCTCAATGTGGCTATGAGAAGATTTCTAGATCTTTCTGCTTTTCCTGCTCACCCTACCACCTTTGTACAGCTTATGGAGGTGGGGTATGGCACAAGGAACCAGAAAAGACAGTGGTGACAGAGCCTTCTGTCATCACTGCCACTGACCAGATAAGCTAGATCTTGTTCTCACTGAAGGTTCATTTTATCTCTAAGTGCCTTACAAGTGGTCCTTAAAGGGAAGCATGAATCACCTCTGGAATAAAGATGTGAGTGGACACTGGTCATCTTTCAGTGGTGGCTATACATTAAAGTGAGGTTTTTGTAACATACCTAATCTCATCCACAACTTAGCAGAACAGCAGCAGATGCTACAAGCAGAAAGTGCAGGTCTGCTAAAGCCAACCTGAATTCTTTTTGAGTGCATGACTAATAAAACTTCATTATAAGAAGGCCATTGATGACAAATCCCTACACAAATGAAACAGGACAACATGAATAAATGGAAATTTTCTTAGGCACATTAGGACATATTGCCACTGTATTCTACGGCAAATTTTTGTTATATTTGATATTTATTTCATTACTCTTTTAAAGAACTTAAAGTTGACTTGTTCAACTCTAATTCTAGGAAATCATTGGGCTTCAGAGAAACCTTTAGAAAGTAGTCTCTTCGGAGTATTGTTTATTCAGTGATAAAGTCTGAGTGTTAATAAAAAGTGGAAGTGTTGAGATTTTGAGTCAGCTTCCCTTGTCATTCGTAGCAGCGTTGATATCGCTTGGCTTGACATCATCCAGTTGGAGATAGTTCCAAATACAACTTAGTTTGAAAACCTGTACATAATTTTTATACTGACCTAATTGGTAGAGACAGTTATCAAGTGAAAATAATTTCATTCAGAATTAGAATTATTTCTGAAATTATGGCATTTGCTGCAAATAAAAACATATCATATCTTGCAAACTCCCACTAGTGTTCTTGTTTTAAACATCAGGAAGCACTTGAAAGAGAAAATTGACTCTATACTCCTAGAATATTTTACAAGTTGTCACCTATTCAATATGACCAATTCTCTCCAGTCCATCTTTACAAAATGTGTATCTTTACTCCTTTAGTCCTTCAGGGACGTAAGGCTATTCTGCAATTTAATCCTAAATGATGCCACATTACTGAAATATGTTTTGAGCTTTAGAAAAAGACCTTGTTTGGTTTTATTTTGAACATAATGTCCCATTTGCATTTTCTCATTGTAGCCTGTCAGTTGCTTATTTCAGAAACTTTGCTTGAGGAGTTTGGAGTGTTTTTCTTTTTCTCTCCCCATTCTGCACATCACTGGTTTATGTGTGTGAGCTGCTGTAAGTGCAGTGATTGCTTAAAAAACACTATAGTTACTTTAAAAAGATGACTTTGATTGTATGTTTTTTGTTCCCATCACAATAACACTTTGCAGGTGATTATTAAATTAGAGATTTTCTTTGTTTTTCTAACAAAAAAAACCTTTTTATGTCAGTGCCAATTATGAGTGGTAATTTTTCACATTTTACAAAAGATTTTTCTGTCCTACCTCCACGCCCCTCCCCCAGATAAAGAAGGGCTTTGACATTCTATGACAGGGAGGGTTTTTTGCATACACAGTGCTTTTGACTTTTCTTTTTTAAAAAATCTGTTGACTCTATTGAAATGTGACAGGACAATATTTAACCTGAATAGAGGCATGTTGACTCCTCTTATTAAAACTGACAGTTAAGGACGTTTCTCTCTTTATTCCTTCTGATACACACAGACAAGTCTTCACTGCTAACTAGTATACAAAATCAAAAACAAAAAATTACGGAGCAAAGAGATGACTACCTTATAAACAATATATGAATGACAATCGCAAGTTTAATCTAGCAAAGAAACCTTTTTTTATCCTTTAAGAAAATTAAAGCCCTTTCAAATTAACTTGATATATGAAGACAGACTGACATCATTAATTTTCAAGTATGCACTCTTCTTCCCTGGCTGTCTTTCCTCTCTGATATAGAATGTTCTGCTAAGCCCTGGACAGGACCACAGCGACACCTACGGAGAGTCTCAAGTCTCTTTTGAGTCTTGTGTAGACTTTGAAGCTCGTGTCTCTTGGAATTCCTCCCCCTCAGATGCACTCTTGGGCACTCTTAGGATAAAAATGGAAGCTGTGAGGGTTGTCCCTGAACTCAGTGCTGACACTTGGTTTCTTTGTTTGAAGAACAAACTGGAAATATTGAGCTGTCCAGTTCTTTCTATCTTGTTGGGCCAATAAAGAGCCTGATTAGCATGAATGAGGCTTAAGCTCTTTCCCTTGTACATGGAGTGGGCCTCTTAGGAAGAGCACAATTATAAACTTGATGCCAACTTTCAGAGATAGACAGGAACCATATGGAGTTTAGATGTCTCTGGGTACTTGCTCACTCTCTTCAGCTTCCACAAGCCAAAGCTCTCAAAAGGAAGTGATTCCAAAGTATAATGCACTGGATTTTATGTGGCCACTGCAACTTGGGATTTTGTGCTCATAGGAGGGAAGACTGGGGAGGAGGGTAATTATACAAAGTATAGACTGATGATAGGGTGATTTTTGTTGTAATATGAGCTGTAGCAAAATCATGAATGGAGCTGTTTGCTCTAATGTGGGCAACAAGTTACATCTTTTTTTCATTTCCATAATGAACATTCACTCCTCTGCATTCATCACCAAGTAAGGGTCCTTCAGATGGTCCTCAAGTTTTTCAACAAGTTTTATTGTGAAGAGCCAGAAAAAGAGCACTTTGTTCCAACACAACCTTCTACATTAACCACCCTGAAGAATCAGCCTTCTCTGTGTTGATACTCATCCATCCAGTTTGTCTTTAGAAATTGTACTGATTACTCTTAAAGGCGTAGAATGGACCGTATGGTCAAGGGAGCCTGTAGATTGTATCATGGAAGGAATTCTAGGTGTCTTCTTTCTTAAAAAGGACCTCACAGTGTTTCTATGGAGCCCATGGAACTTATGATAAAGAAGACCACACTTAGGTAGTCAGTTTTAAGAGCTGATTCAAACATTTAAAATAATTAGTGTAGCAAGATTGGATTTTTATGTGTCAGGATTGTGGGAGAGGAATGTGGGAGACTAACTAAGACTCCCAAAGCAATTTAGTTTGAGTTACCCCCAAAACCAGTCCCAGGGCAAGGATTTGGTGTGAGGAGATACTTCTAAATATATGTGGAAGTAGAAGAAGAAAAGGCAGGCAATAAGGGGAGCTAAAAGCAAGGGATTCTGTAGATCAGTTAGTACCATGGGCATCTGGAGTTTCCTTCTTGTGGATCCTCTCAGAGCTACCACAAACCACTCCTCAGAATGTGACTTCAGAGGGACAAGGATGTCACTTAACTTTAAGTCCCATCATTTTTGATTGAAGGTCATTATTGATCATTAGGTGCCTTCCAGGTGCATCAAGCTTTTATCCTTCACTAGTGGAACACATTGCCCTGATTGAACACAGGAAGGCAGCATGGCTAGGAACTGTCTGCTGGTTACTGCTCATGGGTGAGAGACTATAGGGGAGGTACTAACAGGCCCTGGTACTCATAGTTTACATGATTTATAGAAGTATTTTTACAACTTGTGCATGTGCATTTGTGCATGAGCATGTGTGTGTATGTGTGTGTGTGTGTGTGTGTGTGTGTGTGTAGGAGGGGTTATTAGCTCTTTATAGGAAGGTAAAGTCTTATAATAAGGGAGGCTGTGGCTACCACTGTGTCTCTCAAGTGAGGCTTTTGCTAGGCACAGAGGGAAAAATAGCCAAATGAAGTAGGAAGGAGTTGCAGATTTTTAAGTTCTCTACTTGACCATTTTAACTCTAGCTCAATATAAAAAGGAAAGAAGAGCATGAGGAAAAACCCATAGCTGCCAGTAAGCCACCATGGTCAGATAAGACAGTCAATCATAGGCTAGGACAAGTGATGCTTCCTCTTTATTTCAGCCACCTATAGTTCTAGAACAGTATTGTCCAGTAGACCTTTGTACACAGTTGGAGATGTTCTGTATCTGGGCTGTCTAGTGTGCTAGGTGAATGGCTGTCGTGATGTGGCTCTCCTGACTCTAGCAATCAGCTCAAGCCTCCATAACAGACTGGGACATTTGAACAGCAGGGAACTATTTTTCTCACAGTTCTGATACTTGTTTCAGGTATTTACAAGGTTGATTTTATGCTAAAGCCACTCACATTGGCTTGCACAAGGTGTCCTTTCTGTCCCACACGGCTCTTCCTCTGCATTTGTGCACCTTCCTAGGCTCTCCCTCCCTTCTCTCTCTTGCTTACTGTCTTAGACACTTATTTTCTCTCCTCAGATTTCTCCTTCTTAAAGAATCAGTCAGGCTGGCTTAAAGACCATTCTAAAGACCCCATAGTAAGCAAATTACTTCTTCATAAGGATCTTACCTGAAAAGACACAGGGATACTAGGGATTAAGACTTTAATGTATAAATTTTCACCCATTTTAACCTATGTGAGTGACTGAAGAATTATGTCCCTCATTCTAATTAATTTAAATTTGAATGTCCACAAGTGCTAGTAATGACTGTGTTGAATACTCCAATGTTAGATTTACCTGGCAGCTTTTCTCCTGGGAATCTGGAAAGTCTACGTCAGTGGAGTTCCTCTGACTACCTAAGGAGATGATTCAAGTGGTACCCTAAGCAAAGGATTGTGTCCTGGAGGTGATCACCAGCAAGGGCATGACTCTTTGTAAACCAGTGAAACACTGGGCTGGAAGAAGTAGAAAAACTCAGTCATTTTGTGGACATAGAGTTCTGGGGGTGTAGGCCTGCCATGTAGTTAGGGCGTCTGGGTAGATAGTCTTTTCTGTTGCTTGACTTCCCTATGGTTTAAAGGAGAAACTTCAACTTTATTCTCAACAACACTGCCCATCCCTCGATCCCTTGTACTTGAGCTCCAAATAGTTGCTGAATTCTTAGTGTTAGACTAGCAGATGGAAAGAGGGAACTTGGCTCCTTAGCACCTCTCTGTTCCCTTCTCTTAGCGCTGAGCTAGGAGTGTGTAAACTACCACATTCCCTAAGGTCTCACACCCAGCCTACACACACACACACACACACACACACACACACACACACACACACACACACACACACACACACACACAGCAGCAGCAGCAGCAGCAATTAAAAAAACAGGACCAGTGCTGGCAGAAGTGAGATTCCTTCCATGGGGC
>PVKA01013985.1:7927-53685 GCA_004027165.1 Ctenomys sociabilis | reverse complement strand
TATGCAGTTCAGGCTGGCCTTAAGCTCACTTTGTAGCTCAGGCTGGTCTCGAACTCACAACAATCCTCCTGCCTCAGCCTCCCGAGTGCTGGGATTACAGGCCTGCGCCACCACGCCCGGCCCCTAAGTCAACAACTTCTGTGGATAACCTGCTACTATTGTGGACTCCTGAACTGTGTTGGATTGTTTTGCTGAATTCACACACTTATAGTATTTAGATGCCAATAGAATACCCATCTCTGACAGGACTAAACAAAAAAAGAGGCTACAAAGAAAGAGCATTTTATATTTGTATATACAGAATAGCTACTTTAGCTTAACTCAATGAGAAGATTTGTACTAATAGTGTCTGAACAGGATATCCTGTCTGCTTCTTATGTTATGGATAACCACTAAGAAGATAACAATGTACAATGTATTAATTAAAATTAAAAATGTTAAAGAAACAAATCATTAAACAAGTATTCATAGGGCAAAAAATATAGCTGTGAACAAAACAAATAATAATCCTTGTCCCACATTCTAGTGAGAAACAGACCCACTACACAAGATAAGTAAAAGACGTTTGCAGTTTAGTGGTGAGAGGTACTGGAGATAGAAATAGAGGGAAAAGGCCTGGCCTGGTGGCACAGGCCTGTAATCCCAGCACTCGGGGGGCTGAGGCAGGAGGATTGCTGTGAGTTTGAGCCCAGCCTGAGCTACAAAGTGAGCTTAAGGCCAGCCTGAACTGCATAGTGAGACTCTGTCTCAAAAAGACAAAAAGAAAAAGAAAAGAAAGAAATAGAGGGAAACTGTATGTTGTGATAACTCTCTGGGAGGCTTAGGCAGGAGGATTACAAATTCCAACCTGGCCTGGGCAATGTAACAAATTGGGCGACCCTGGCTCAAAATTAAAAAAAAAAAAAAAAAAAGGAATAATGCAGAATGTAGCTGAGTGGAAGAGGTTTGAGTTCAATCCTCAGAACAAAGGAAACAAAAACAAAAACCATAATGCAATGAAGTATTAAAAGGCCAGAGAGAGCCCAAGGTAGGTTATCTTCTCTGAGAAACCAGTTTTTGGAGACCTGAAGGCTGAGGAGTGAGCCATGTGGGCTTTCAGGTGGAGAAAACAGCAAATGCAAAAGCCACAGTAAGGGCTCGGTCAGCTGCACAGTTCACCATGTGGGAAGGTTATACCTTTAATTACAGATTTTTTTTTTTTTTTTTGCAGTACTAGGGATTGAACTCAGGACCTTGTGCTTGCCAGGCAAGTGCTTATTCTACTGAGCTATCTCCCCAGCCCTAATTATAGATTTTAATCATCCATTTCTGGCATATAGGAGAGCAAATGGCTTTTGCATAGCAGCCTTGTTTCCTTACTGTAATCACTTATTCATTCCAAATGTTCTATGGTATTTCCTGTCATCATGTTATCTGTGAACAGAGACAGTTTTAGTTCTCCTTACCCAGCCCATAAACTTTTTTTCCATTCCTTTTTTAATATAATCTAGGCCTCCTAGTGTACTGTTGAGTAGCAGTGCCCGGAGGGGCATCTTTGTCTTGTTGCTGATCAGTCCTGCAGCTGGACCTAATATCTACTTGGAGACTTGTACCTGCTCCTGTCCCCATACCCTCCATCTAAAGGGAGTCACAGGTCATTCATTAAACCAAAGCACTTCACAAAGTACCTGTCTTCCTCCTGGCATTGCCCTCACTTCTAGGCCTAGGGACCCTGACTTTGGGCGTGGCGGTACACCCCTGTAATCCAAAGTGTTAGGAGGCTGAGGCAGGAGGATCATTGTGAGTCAAGGACAGCCTCTGCTACAAAGTGAGCTCAAGACCAGCCTGAACTGCATATCGAGACCCTGTCTCAAAAAAGACCCACTAAATAGACCTAAGGGACCTTGACCACCTGCTGAGCATTCAGTTCCTCCAACTTGGGGTCCCAGCTATTGTCCCCACTCACCTGCAGTCCTGTCTTTTCCTGACTCATTCCTGCCTGTGAGAATAGTCCCAGGAGAAGGCTACCATCACCCACCCCAGCTCAGGAGTGCACAAGGGACACTCACCAGGTGTCTTCTCCAAGGCCCTTCCTTGACCTGATGCTTCCTTGGGCTAAGGGTTTCCAAGGGCTCATAAAAGCTGTCCACCTTCATGGACAAAGTCTTAGTTCCCTCCCACTAAAAGAAAGGCCAAAGAGGGTTGCTCTAGCCCATGTAGGAGTCAGTGCCATCTGGACTTCCTGTGTAGCTGGGCATATACTCATCAATGAATGACCAAGATCCACTCTGTGGGAGGCTGTGCACGTGGCCTGAAGGTGACCAGGGAGCTTCTCCATTTGCCACCAGTGTCATTTGAATGAGTATCAGCATAATGTTCTGGGTTTTGGAAATGTGGCATTGCTTCCTGCCTCTTTTCCCACTCTTTACCTTTGGAATAGATTTCTATATGCAGCATTATCAGATTCTCCACAGATGCATGGAGTACAAAGCAAGATCATTGTCTGTTATAAGTATGTGTTTGAAAATCTCCAACGTGACTTGTGGGCATGTTTCTTCTCATAAATCTAGGCTGCCTGTCTTGGATCAAATTCTGCTTTTCAAGCAACTTTACAGCTAAATCCTCCCACATCATTTATGATAGTTTCTTTACAAAGGACATTAAGCTAACCATGATCTTTACTGAATTATGCAGCATTTATCACTTTCCTGTTTTTAGAATCCTTATCCCTTTCTAGCGGAAGTCTAAAAATATCAGTTAAGCCACCCACTAATTTCTAATCCTCACTTCTGTTACTATTGACAGATGGGCAGTTCATCTCTTAGCCTTTGTCCTTGCCTGATTAAGCAGTTTTAATCTTTTCCTGACAATTTGGTTGTTGACAGTGTGACCAAGCCTGGCTAGAAACACCAGGCTAGAAGGGATCCTTGCCCACAAGGCCTGAGAAGCTTAGCCATGCAAAGCCCTTCAAGTAACTCTTTAGGTTTTAAATTTTTCCTCCTTCCCTTTTTATCCTCTCCTTAGGAAGCAACCAACAATACTTAAAATATAGCATAACTGTAAGTTCCCCATTGTCAGCACACTATGTGATACAGAGATTGGCCTCCAGATTTGGCTTCCAGTTGAAGGATTGTGCAGTGGGTCCCCGACTGGAGGTGCTCACCCCACCTACAAACCTCCTGGGGGTGGGGGACTTCCTCTGGCTTCAGGAGCCTCCTCACAAGAATGTATGTTCCTTTTCCAAGCATCTTGCAGGGACCCTAGCCATGCTCTCTGATGCACCTGGACCGCGCTGGAACTTCACCTCCACTCATGCTGCTTCCTCCCCTGCCACACCCCTTGGATGCAACCCTCCATTCCAGGGAACCCAGCCTATAGCAGTTGGGACCAAGAGTGGCCCCAAAAGTAAACTCTAAATCACAGTTTTGGATTTTGGGTCACATGAGGGTGGGAGTGATTGTACATGGAGCTCTGGTGACCCCAGCATGCACAGATAACATTGGATAACGCTTTTAATTCTCTCTGGCTTCAGAAGTGGGCATTGGGCTACTGTAATTACACAGTGTGGTATTGGAGAAGATGCAAGGAAATCAATGGAACAGAACAGAGCTCAGAAATAGAGCCACATGAATACAAAGGAACAAAAGCAATTTAATAGAGGAGGAATACTCTCTTCAACAAACAGTGCTGGGCATCTATAAAAAAATAAATACAGACTTTCCATTTTTCACAAAACAACATGATCTATGAAAGAAAATATTGATAAAAGACATCAAACACCAAGGAACATATACAGATGGCAAATCGCAGATCAAGACGATCAGCATTTCATGTCACCAGAGAACTACCAATTAAAAGAACCGCGAAGGGCCAGGGACGTGGCTCAGCGATGGGCGCTTGACTGCCAAGCGCACAACCCTGGCTTCTGTGCCCAGAACTACAGAGAAAGATAAAAAAGAAGCCGCTTCATAGTTATAGGGCACAGGCACGGCTGTGGGGCAGCAGGACCCCTCTATGCCCTAGGGGCACGAGGGAGGTGTGACCACTCTGGACAATACCTTGGCAGTTTCCTATACAACTAAAGCACACTCTTACCATAGGATGCAGCAACAGCGCTCCTTGGCGTTTGCCCAAATGAGCTGAAACTTTATGTGCACATCAAATCCCGTACACAGGGGCCGGCAAGACAGCTCTGTCTTGGACTAGAGCACCTGTTTAGGCAAGTGCAGGGACCACGTCCATTCCCACCACCACATGCCCAGCCAGCCCCACCCCCAGGGCAGGCTGAGCCAGCCAGAGTCCGCACACCTGTAATCCCAGTGCGGGGGAGGTTGAATGCAAGAGAATCACTACGAGTAAGACCCTGTGACAACCAAATATATTAAAAAAAAAAATACAGGATATTTACAGAAGCTTCATTTACAACTGCCAAAGTCTGGCAGGCATGTAGTTCAGTGGTAGAGAGCTGGTTCACCATGCACCAAAGAGAAAAGAAAGAAGAGGAAGAAAGGAGAGGGAGGAAAGGGGAAGGGTAGGGCTGGGGAGATAGCTCAGTGGCACAGTGCTTGCTTGGCAAGCGCAAGCTCCTGAGTTCAAGTCCCTGAACAACAACAACAAAAAGATGTAATTCAAGAAAAAAAAAAAAAAGAAAAAAGAAAGGGGAGGGGAAGCAGGAGGATGGAGAGGGGAGGGAAAGAAAGAGAGAGATTTAGGGGAGTGCATCAGAGAAAGAAGGGAAAGGAAACTGAAGACATAAAAAGAGAAGAAAAAGATAAAAACAAAATAATTCTAAAACTTGAAAGCAACCAAGTTGCCTTTTAGTAGCCTGGTGAGTGAACACACAGAGCCCGGCACATGTGTACAGTGGACTATTACCTAACAATAAAAGGAAGAGCCGGGCATGGTGGTGCATGCCTGTAATCCCAGCACTTAGGAGGCTGAGGCAGGAGGACTGTTGTGAGTTCGAGACCAGCCTGAGCTACAAAGTGAGCTTAAGGCCAGCCTGAACTGCATAGTGAGACCCTGTCTCAAAAAGACAAAAAAAAAAAAAAAAAAAGGTAATGAGCAATCAAGTCATGAAAAGACATGTAGAAATCTCAAATGCACTTTGCTAAAGGAAAGAAGCAAATTTGAATATGCAACAGGCTCTGCGATTTCCATCACATTACATTTTAGGAAAGGGAAAACTGTGGAGACAGTAACAAGACTGGGGTGACCTGAGGTCAGGAGAGGGGTGAATAGGTGGTGTATCAAGAACTTTTTTTTTTTTTTTTTTTTTTTTTCAAGAACTTTTAGGACAGTGGCATTATTCTATGGAATACTGCAGAGGTAGATCCACGATACAGCACTTGTTAAAACTCACAGAAAACCACACACCTGTAATCCCAACACTCAGCCAGGCTGAGCCAGGAGGGTTGCAAGTTTGAGCCAGCCAAGGCAACTTAGCGAGACCTTGTCTCAAAAAGTGAAAAAGGGCTGTGGTTGTAGCTCAGTGTAAAGGCCCTGGGTTCAACCCCCAAAACAAACAAACAAACAAATACCTCTTAAAGACCAAGGGGCAAGGTAGTTGTGAGGGACTGGTAGAGAGGAAGTAGTAGCTTAATGGGAATACAGTACAAGATAAAAAAATTCCGGAAACTTGCTGCCTGGCAATAGGCATGTAATTAACTCTATGCTTATACTTAAATATGGTCAAATGGAAAAATAAAAAAGCAACCATGAACTGTTGCTATAAATGTCTTGTCTTACCACATAACCAACAACTGCACCTTGGGCCGATTCCTGTGACATGGCACTTTTGAATTCTCAACAATACTCCAGAAGTCAGAGAAGCATTTATGTCACTTGGCCTGAATAATAATGCCAACAAGTCAAGACCTAGTCCTCTGGGCACCATAAATATACACACGGTAAATCCACTTTGAGCCAGGGCTCTCCAACATTTTAGTCACCTGAGTCCAAAAACACTGAAGGGAAAATTCCACAAATACACAATTCAGAAGTTTTAAATTGCCCACCATCTCCAGCACCAAAAACCAAAACCTAAAACAAAGTTGCATTCTGTTCTCATGAAATCCTTCTGTCCTGCTCTCTCCTGCCCAGGATGTGAAGCATTCCTTCATCTGGAGCAGCCATAGACTCCCTGCCCATCTGTCCCTTTGGAGGCCTTTATCAGATCCACTGTTGCTGCTCCACTGGGCTTGCACTTAAGTGACCCTAATTTTATTTAATAATGGCCCCGAGGCACAACAGTAGTCATGCCAAAGAGAAGCCATTAGGTGATTCCTGTAGGTGAAAAGGTGAGATACAAGAATATAGGCAGTTTTTTTTTTTTTTTTTTTTTTAAAGGAATAAGCACTGGCTGTATCTATTCTAAATACTAAAAGGACACACTGGCTAAAGGCTGTGCTGTGGATATTTACATTCCAACAATAAGACAAAGTGAGAGAGGGAGTGCACTTTTGCACAACTTTTATTTATAGTTATAATTGTTCTACCTTATCATTAGTAACAGCTCTTAATCTCTTCCTGTGCTTCTTTTAGAAATTAAACTTTGTCTCAGGTTCTATCCTTGGTTTCAGCCATCCGCTGCGAGCCTTGGATGGTTTCCTTAGGATAAGTGGGCTCTGGGCTACAATTGCTTAGAGAACAGTGGCCTTTTCACTATGTGACAAGTTGGGGCAAGCAGGTGGCTGTGCAGAGGACATATTGTGGTATTCTCCACCTGTCTGTGAGTCAGCAGCAGCTCAATCCAGTTAAAACCAGTCAGCACCATTAATGATGCAAGCTTTGGCTCCTGGTGTGCTTATTTACAGCACTCGTGGGAGGTGAGTAACCACCAATTATGGCTGCAGGGAAGAAGGTAAAGGACCTTAAATGTGGTTTATGCCTTTACCTTGGAGAAGAACATCAGGCAAATGGGAAGGAATGGACTCCACGGGCAGGCGGCTGCAGCTCCTTGCTGTGCACCCTCAACATGGAGCCTGTGCTCGCTGAGTGCCTGCTGATCCACTGTTCCTGCTCCTGAAGCCAGCAAGGCATAATTACTCATTTGCCTCATTTGTGGCTGTCTTGATTGAACGCTGCTTCTCTCATTCCTGTGCCTGCTTATGTTTTGTAAAAGCTGTGGTGCCGGTTTCTTTATGTGTCCACTTAGTCAGTCTGGCATTGCCTGTCCCTGTCCCTGTTGGATTTAACAGAAATGGATGTAGTCCTACGGCTCTGTGAAGCTGATGGGGGCATCTAGCGCACTGCCTGGGACAACTGCCACAAGCTAAGGGAGCTCAGGCACCTTTAGCACTCTATACTCATAGAGAAAAGATAGGCATCAATGCCACAGGTGGGAGCTAAGGGCAGAGCGGCCAGGCATGAAGCTCCTGTGCAGTAGGTGAGGGAGTGTGCTGTGACCATGGTGACTCAACGTGGCTGAACTGTCCATGCCTGATGACCTGGACCTACGCTTTGCCTGCAAATACTAGCCCATGCCAGAAAAACTCAGCCCCAGGGAACCCAGAGTCCAACTTCCCATTGCTGATGAAGGAGAGCCTCCCTTGGATGGCAGCTCACCACTTGACAGCAGTCCCATCAAACCACGTTTGTAGTGCTGTCACTTCATTTTTTTTTTCACTGTCACTTCACACTCATGGCTTATGCTTGAAGCTTTCAGGGAGACCTTGCTCTGTACTCTCTGGGATAGCACAGAAGGCTGAAGATAAGCAGAGAGGAAATGAGCTCCACCCATGCAGGCTCGCAGAAAGGACCGGGTCAGGCCTGATGCTTTCCAGTCCTTTGGTTCACATTCTCTTCCAGAAGAAGTGGCACATTCCCTGGCAAGCACAAGGGTCTGAGTTCAATGCCCAGTTCTGCAAAAAAAAAAAAAAAAAAAAAAAAAAAAAGAGGCAAAAGAAGTGGCACAGATGCAAGTGTCATTGTGTTGCTGTAGGCACAGCTACTTGGAGGCTGAGCCAGGGGGATTGCTTGAGCCCAGTGGTCCTGTGCCAGCCTGAGCAATATAAGGCCATATTTCAAAAGCAAAACAAAAAAAGGGGGGGCACAGACTTCAAGATGCATGTCCTCCTCTTCAGCTCAAACTAGAGCCATAACAGACAGAATTTCAAATCCTAATTGAATGCCTTTGTTTCTTATGGGGAAGGCCAAGCATCTTCTCTGTGAACCCTAAGCTGTTGGCTCCACACTGCAGCAGGAAGATTTCTGGGTGTTTCCCTCATAAGCTCATGCCAATCTTGGGATGGAACCAAGGCTTTTCTGCAGGTCTGCCAGCATCCAATGGATCCTGAATTGTGTGGAATGCTACAGGCCTTACCATACCAACAGCATGTCATACACATACACAGAATCCTAGCACTTTAGTCCCAGCTCATGCCAGGAGCTGCTGAGGAGCCGGCAAAGCTGTTGTCAAGTACTTGGGGTTTGCCCCAAATCCAGGGCAGGGGCCAGGTACAAAGTGAGGCAGAGCCAAGCAAGAAGAGAGGAGCCCTTCCTGGTAGGTGAACCATGTTTCAGTGCTTCTGACCCACAAGCCCATCAGGGAAGCCTAGTAATTGATCACCACAATTAGTGTCTGCTTTTATGTTTTCAGTTGTTGGCAGACAAAGACACAGGAGCCCTTTCCAAAGCCCCATCCAGGGAGCCACTGGTGCTGCGGGGACCAGGAGGTTGGCAGGGGCTGCTGCCTGGGAGGTTTGCACCTGCCTCCTACTGCCCTCCCTCTGGTACCAGCCTCAGCCTCCTCCCTTTGCTGTTTCCTCCCCATTGGGCAGGACTCTAGATCTAATCATAGCACTTTTGGAAAAATCAGACCAGCCTGGCTCAGATTGGCTTGGGCCTTGATTATCAGCACTAAAAAGACCAGCTGACTTCTGGTTCAGAAAGAACTAAGTATGTATATGTGACCCAGGAATGAAGAGTCCCTCTGGGAAACCTCTAGTATTGTGGGTGTTGTGTCTTCCCCATAGGTTCTAGTGCCTGAAACACACACACTCTCCATAGTGGGCCCACATGGTGACACTAACAATGGAGTAGGCTGAGCTCACTGAAAAGCCTGATCACTTTTAGAGGACCTTACCCCTCTTCCCATACTATACCCGGGACCTGCCCTATCCCATCTCATGGCCTGAGAGCAGTTTCTCCAGACAGCTCCAGACAGCCATGGACCTCTTCCCTCTTGTGCTCAGTACACTGGCTCTCCCTGCTGCTCTCTACCAGCCTGCATCCGGCACTGCTTTAGGCTGAGCTGTCTTTTTTCACTACACGTTTTCATTCTCTGGGCAGTTTATAAACTATAATCTTGTGCTTTGTCTTCTCTGACAGCACCTGGAAAAGGACCTTGGATGAAGCAGGTATTCCTCAGACCCTTCCACACCACTTTGGCCACTAACATTCCCCCTGGCTTATGGACAGCAAGGTGCACCTGAAGATCCAGGGGTCAGCACCACTAGGTGTAGCTGCCAGAAGCAATGAGTCCTCCCCGTTGGGCTGCATTGGAACACATTCACTCTCAATTCCAAACTAATATTGGTGGAGAAAAGCAATGTTGCACTCTTAGCCAATATGCATTGATTAAAATAATGAACAAACATAGAAGCCAGTCAGTGGGAGATATTTTACAAAAATGTGGCTTCAGCCTCTGAACAGAGCCACCAGGCCTCACTGCTTTAATATTTAACGCTGAGATTGAAGAGGTAGCAAAGGGGCCTGGCCGGGAATGCAAATCCAGTTACCAGGAATATTACTTATTTAGAACCCACCCGGGACCAAAACAAAATTGAGAACAAACTCATGCCTTGCTTCCATTGTTACTCATATAGGATGAGGCTCATTATTTGAGACCTTGTATACAGAAGCCTTGAGGAGGGACCAATGGAGCTTGGGTCAGAGCCACACTTGGAATCAAGATGACATTTCTGGGCCGGGAAGATAGCTCAGTAGCATAAGCTCTTATCTGGCAAGTGCAAGGCCCTAAGTTCAATCCCTGATACTGAAAAAAAAAAAAAAAAAAGAGAGAGAGATGACATTCCTGTCATGGAAATACCATCAGTGGTGCAGGGTGAGTAGAATCAAAGGGCCGTCCAGATAGCTCATGCTGTCTGTGCTGGCTGCATGCTGTGCTGTGCTGGCAACCCTGCCCCCAGGGGAGATAGGGATAGCGACTGAGAATGGGTGTGGTGGTATAGGCCTGTAATCTCAGTACTTGGGAGGCTGAAAACAGGAGAATCACTAGGAGTCTGATTTCCATAGTGAGACCCTGTACTGTAAACCATGTACTAAATACCAAAAAAAGAAAGACATATAGACAAATAGATGGATAGACAAAGAAAGAAAGAAAGAAAGAAAGAAAGAAAGAAAGAAAGAAAGAAAGAAAGAAAGAAAGGAAAGAAGGAAGGAAGGAAGGAAGGAAGGAAGGAAGGAAGGAAGAAAGAAAGAAAGAAAGAAAGAAAGAAAGAAAGAAAGAAAGAAAGAAAGAAAGAAAGAAAGAAAGAGCGGGCAAATGGCTTTCCCAGCCACAGCAAGAGTATCTGCCCATCCTGGAGAAAGGCAATGGGGTGTCCATGACTGTCTCAAGTTAGTTCAAAACAATTTTCCTATTTCTCCCAAGAAGCACAGCACAGAAATTTAAACTCAGAACAAAGTGTCTCTCCTGCCTTTCTGTTCCAGATGACCACGTGGCGCTTCAGCAGAACTGATCGTCACCCTGGATGTCTTCGACTGTAGCTATGTGATCATTGAAGTTCTGAGTGAATACATATAACTCAGTAAGCTTTTATGTCTACTCAGGAAGTTATTTAAGAAAATAAGGGGGAGTCCAATCCCAGTCCCCTTGAGATACTAGTTTTTCTGGCTGCTGACAACTGGGATAAATAAAAATGTTATCTAGCAGTGAGGCCCCCCCGACAGCTCACTTTTTCCACCCCAAATCCTTTCAGGTTGGCAGAAAGTGGCAGAGATTCCTTCAATGTTGGCATCTCCGAAAATTAAAAAACCAACTTTGGTAGAACACGATTAACTCAAGTGTGAACTTCTTTTTTTTTTTTTTTTTGGTAGAACTAGGGATTGAACTCAGGTCCTTGCACTTGCCAGGGAAGTACTTATTCAACTGAGCCATCTCCCCAGCCTGAGTGTAAAATTCTTAAATTTCTCAGCTTTTCCTCCCACTCACATTATGCCAGACATCAGGCTGGCCCTCTCCCTGCTCCAGTTGGTCCTTGACTACCGCAAACTCAGGAGACACACTGATCCACTGTTCAGTCTACAAGGGATGGAATATCTTTTCTGGAGGCCTCCAACTCTGGCTGCCCATGGGCCACAGATTCTCTCAGTGGGAAGGGGAGCCACTGGATTTACTTCATACCAGTGTGTGATCTGCACTGGGAAAGGATGGGATCCCTGAGGGTAAAGAAAATCATTGCACAGCCGTGGCTGCTCAGCATTGAGGAAAATAATTATTTTTGACAGGAGGCTTAAAAAGTCCTTGCAAGGGTTAGTGCTTTCACCATATCTACAGTGGGGTCTTGTTTTTTTCTTCTCTATGCTGTATTTGCATTTTAAGTCATATGTACAGCTTTATATGGAGAATCCTAAACAAGCAGCAGCCACACAGACCCCATCACTCAGGACTCAAGGGATGTTGAACAAAGGTTCTCTCAGATAGGTCTTTTCTGACAATATGTAGGATATTGAAACAGAAGCTCTTGTGCTGGCTTATTATCAAAGGCATCATGTGACCCAGATTCTGTGATAAAAGGGTCCCATATGCTGGATAACATCACATCACAAAATTAAGAGATGGAACAAGGAAACCATTAGGTCATCCCCATTCTATTCAGCTGCTTTCCACTTGTTTGGGACCATGAACAAATTTGTTTTTCATTCCACAGGGCTTTTGCTTAGTTAAAAATGTGTTATGAGGCAAATTCATACTCTGCATCTTCTGCAGTTTATCTTATAATTACTTTCTGGAATTAAAATCTCTGTCTAGCTGTCTTTGTGTCTATGAAATATTTATGCTGTGCACCACATGTCTAGGGGAACACAGAATTTGGTTTCTATTGGTGATTTTTACTCTGAGTATCACATCTCACTCAGTGATTGCCAGATTCACGGGCTGGAGCCTATAACTGCAGCCAGAGGAAGACACTCGCTAAAGGACAGGGGACCTCTCCAGGCAGTGTTCAGACAGGACTAGCAGGGTTGCTCATCCTGCTCTGCTCATCACAGGTTTCAGGAGGGAATCAATTTGAGTCTGAGATTGCCCTTACATTATGGGCTATAATCTGCAAATATACAGAATAGCTACTGAGGGCTGGGAAGATAGCTCAGTAGATAAGCGCTTGCCTGGCAAGCACAAGGTCCTGAGTTCAATCTCCAGTACCAAAAAAAAAAAAAAAAAAAAAAAAAAAAAAGAATGGCTACTGAGACACATTTTCTCTTATTATTTCCCTGAGATCTTATGATACAGCCCTGAGGCCACCAATTTTTGCCACCTGAAGTGCAAAAGCACCATAGAGAGTTCAAAAGCATGGTCCTCACTTTCAGGGGCCTGTGGTCTAATTCCAAGAACAATATCCCTGAGATAGTGCAGAAATCACAAGGGAAAAATAGACAAGCACATTCTACCATTTACCTTCCCTCAGCCTTCACTGCTACATTACGTAGTAGTCACTTTTACTGTTCAAGAAGTATCTCTGAGCTGAGCATGGTAAACACATGCTTATAATCTTTACACTTGGGAGGCTGAGGTAAGAGGATCACCATGTGTCTGAGGGCAGCTAGAACTTCTAGTGAGTTTAAGGCCAGTCTAAACTACATAGTAAGACTTTGTCTCAAAAATAAAAAGTAGTTCTTTTCTGGACACATGGCAGGACGGGCTATGTGACGGGCTGTAGCCAATGAGCTGGGAGCAGAAGCCACCTATAGAAGCTGTAGACAATGGGTGTCATAGCTGGTGCGAGGCCTCCAGCTGGTAATGCTCCCAAGAGTGGTTTCTCTATTGTCCTAGGCCTTGGAAGAAAGTTGATATTCTACTGAGCTATCTCCCTGGCCCTGCAAAATTCAATATGCTTAAGAGAAAGTGACAGCAACATACCTTAAGATAAAGTAACGTCACCTCTCTTTTTTAAAAACGCATTTAGGGTGCCTGGCTAGCTCAGTCGGTAGAGCATGAGACTCTTCAAAACGCATTTAGTACAGGGTCTCACTACATAGATTGGACTCATAGTGACCCTTCTGTTTTCAGCCTCCCAAATGCTAGGATTACAGGTGCATGTCACCATTCCCAGTCTCCATTACCCTCTCAGCACACCCCTCGGGCAGGGCCAGCATGTCATGCCCTGCAACATCATCTCTAAATGCTGCCTTTGGTCACTTCCTGTCTTAGCCACTTTTCTCACTGCTAAGAACAATATCCAATACCCACAACCTTTTTTAAAAAGCATATTTTGTACAGGGTCTCACTATATAGCTTGGACTCATAGCGATGCTCCTGTTTTCAGCCTCCTCAGTGTTGAAATTACAGGCATGTGCCACCATGCCCAAACTCAGTGGTTGGCTCAGTGTGCCCAGGGGCAGGGGAGGCATGGCATGTAGTGCTAGGGATCAAACCCTAGTCCCTGCACTAGCCAAGCAGGCTCTTAATCCGCTGAGCTACCTCACTGGCCCTAACACCCACAATTTAAGAGAGGAGAGATCTACTTTGGCTCACAGTTTGTAGTGGTTTCAGTCCTAGTTGGCTGTCTCCAAGGCAGAAATGGCATAGTGGAAAGGGCTGAGCTGAGGATATGCTTACCTCATGGCAGCCAAGAAGCAGAGAAAGAGGGGAGGAGCTGGGGAGGGACACACACTCTTTCAGGTCACACCCCTAGTAGCCAGCTTCCAACCAAGCCCCGCCTTGTAATAACACATTCAGCTCAGTACCCCGTGATCTAATCACCTCCTAAAAGCCCTACTTCTGAGGACCTGAGGCCTTTGGGGTACATTCTAGATCTGAACTATAATGCCTCTCTACTCGTGCTCATTCTGGTCTCCAGACCTGAGACTCCGCATGCCTTCCTTTGCTCTCTCCTTCAGACCAGGCAGACAAGTTTTACTGATTATTTTTCTAACTCTTCCTAAATATAGTCCTTCCTTTCCACTTTCATTTCGCTAGTACCCTGAGTACTTAGACCTATGCTAATACAGTCTTAGACCCTCTGAACCATCCCCTTATATTCCACAACTCACTCCCAGACTTGTTTCCCTAAACAGCCTTACACAATAATCTATCTTCACTACAAATCAGATTAAACTCACATTTCTCTGACATTGTAGGTCTTGCCTCTACTTTATTCTGTGCTGTATTCTTTATTTTTTATGTATTTAGTACAGGGTCTACAGGGTCTTATCACACAGATCAGATTCATAATGATCCTCCTGTTTTCAGCCTCCCAAGGGCTGGGATTACAGGTATGTGCCATCACACCCAATCTCAATCGCTGTCTCAGGTGGGGCTCGCATGGTACACGGGGGATGGAACCCTGGTCCCTGCACCTACCTAAGCAGATGCTTTAGTCCACTGTGCTATCTGGCTGGCCCTTGTGCTGTATCCTTTAGTGTTTTCCTCAGTTTCCTTAAATCATCAACTCAGTACTGACAGTGGACATCTGCTAATTTTGTTAATCTAGCATTCCTGACCCTCTTTATCTGTCAATAACACCATACTTCTTCCCCATTTCATGTGACCCTGGTGGGGGCCAACATCAGCACCCACATTGCATGAACTTGTGGCTATAGTAACATTATGTCCTGTTTTCCCAAGTGAGCCCTAGTTTATGCCTACTACTCTAATAAATAGCACTTATTCATTCTCAAAATATACTTCACTAACCAGGATCACATGAAATCACCCTCAACATGGCTCAAATCCTACGTGGTGGTACACACCTGTAATCTCAGGACTTCAGAGGCTGAAACAACGAAGATCATGGGTGACAAGCCCCTCTCTCAAAAAAACAAACTAAAAACACAGCTGAAGAAAGCCATCAGAGTCCACTGGTGGATCTGGCCCAGTGCTGGGGAGATACTACCTTGTTACAGCTGTAGCCCAGGTTGAAGGCAACTGCTCCCCCACATATAGAGGGCTGTTCGGTAGTAGTCACAGGCCAGCATCCAGGGTGCCAAGGACCTCATTTGGGATCCAGATCCAGGCACATCTGGAGATTGGGAGCCAATATTCCCCTTTCAGAGAAATCTGATCTGGGGTTCTTGTGACACACAAGTTCTGGCCCACATACAACCTCAGCTTCAGCAGTCTCCTTGAGCCCTTTACTCAGTCCAAATCCCCCCATTCAAAGCCCACCAGGTCCATCCTACTCTGTGTAGCCCTAGACATTTCACTCAACTTCTTCAGGCCTGCTTTGGAAAATTTATTCTCTGAACTCTTTTAACAGTGACAGCCTCTACCCTGCAACCCCATAAACACAATGTTTACATTTACTGCCCAGATGTTTTGAGCCTTTTTTTTTCAAGAACAAGATACTATGTTCCTGGAGAGAGAAGGACCCAACATAATATCATCTTGTTTTCTTGAGGTCTAACAGGGTGCTGTGCACACAGTAGCCACCCAGTAAATATTTGTGGAGCATATGAATTATAAATGTAAAGGTAATATTGACGATGTGTCCAAACAGAAGAGAGTGTCCTGTGAGAAGTGGCCAGTGGAAAGTCGCCTATTTACCCAGGCTGGAGAGAGACACATATTCATTGTCTCTAGATGTGCAGTTACACCTAACACCATCTGCTCTGCTACACTTCCTCACCTCATATTTGCTCTCCACTTATTTCAGTCTGACTCCTGCCTCTGCTTTTGGGGCCATTCTCTAGGCACTGGTATTCTCTGTACCTTAAATTCAATGGATTCTTCACCACGCTGTTCTGGGCAGTTTGTTACCTCTCCTTGAAAGTGCTCCCTTCCCTGACTTCCACTCCTGGGGAACAAGAACTCTTCCCCTCTTCACTTTCCTCCTCAATTCTTTGGTTACTCATTTTCCACTGACTGAACCAATTGGTCTTTGATCTTTACATATTGGATTTTCCTATAACTAGTGGGCCCCCTCCTTGCTCTAAGCAGACTCATGAACACTTCTTGTGTAATTTCATACTTTTGTTGATAATTTCTGACCTTATTTATTGAGTCCAGATCTCTTTGAGCTCCATATCTATTGTTGGGAGCCATGGAAGCTTGAAAATTGGTCCAATGCGTGTAAGTGGCACCAGGCCTCAGTGCCTAAAGCACACAAGCTACCTCAGTCCTGAGATAAAGATCCTGACTGGTTAATGTCAGCTATTAGTGACTAGGAAACCTGTGTCACATGTTACTAACTTTGAAAAGGTATAAATAAAAGTCCATATTGTTGCTGGGGGTGAGGGGTCATATCACCAATCAGGTAGATGAATTACCACCTAACCCAGGTGTCTTCTTGTCTCATCTTTTCCTCATTCCTGCTGTCTTTTCTCCTTGGGTAGAACTGGTCACACTGAGACCAATGGATCTTTACAATCCATAAATTCAGCTATTTTCCAATTATTCTCATTTGTCTCATACAAGGCACATCAAATTGAAATAATTTTCCCCCACTTATCAGTAACAATTTTTTTTTTTTGATGGAATCGAGGACTGAACTCAGACCCTTGCACTTGTCAGGAAAGTGCTTATTCTACTGAGCCATCTCCCCAGCCCAGTAAGAATATTTTTGAGCTGGAGAGGTAGCTCAGAGGCATAAGTACCTGCCTGCCAAGTACAATGTCCTGAGTTCAAGCCCTGGTACAAAAAAAAAAAAAAAAAACACCAAAAATTTTTTTTTAAAAAGAAAAAAATATGGGTTGGGGAGATGGCTCAGTAGAATAAGCACTTGCCTGGCAAGTGCAAGGGCTGGTGTTCAATCCCCAGTTCTGCAGAGAGAGAAAAAAAAGGAAAGAAAAAGAAAAAAAGAATGTTTTTGGCTACAAATAACAGAAAACAACGACTTGAACAATAGGTCATAGGTTATCTCAAGGAGTCTAGAGCTGATAAAATTGGTTAACAGCTCAACAATGTCTTCATAGTCTAGTCCTTCACACTTTTTGCTGTGTCTTTGTGCTTGGGTATAGTCTCTAAGCTTGGCTCTCATGTTATAAAGAGGGCCATTATTTCCAAGGACCACAAAAATAACTTCTAGAAGAGTAATGGCCCAATAGGCATCTCTTTCACTAGGAAGGGGATGCCTCCCCTACTTCCAGCTCCCCAAGACTGGGCCATGGTTTTATGTTATGGTGCTGTTAACCATGAATTCTTTTTTAAAAAATGTATTTAGTACAGGATCTACAGGGTCTCACTACATAGATTAGACTCCTAGTGATCTGTTTTCAGCCTCCCAAGCACTGGGATTATAGGCCTGTGCCACCACACACAGTCTCAGTCTCCATCTCAGTGTGTCCCACGGGTGGGGCTGTTATGGCATGCCAGATATCGAACCCCAGTCTATTAACCATGAATTCAATGTTAACAAATTAACCATACATATAAGGGGCTGGGGAGGTAGCTCAGCATCATAAGCACCAACCTGCAAGTGCAAAGTCCTGAATTTGATCCCCAGTACAGACACACAAAAAACTGTATATATTAATAAGGTGTGCTTCATAAAAATGCAAAGGTTAACAATGGATCAGTTGACCAAACTGTTGTGTCTAGAGAACTTCCTTAGGAACTTAACCATGTATTTCTCTTGGAAACAACTCATCAGAAGCATTCTTTTTTTGTATGTATTTAGTACAAGGTCTACAGGGTCTCACTACATAAATTAGACTCACAGTGATTCTTCTGTTTCCAGCCTCCCAAGTGCTGGGATTATAGGCATGTGCCACCACACCCAGTCTCAATCACTGGCTCAGTGTTCCCTGGGGAGTAGGGCTGGGACAGTGCCTGGGGGATCGAACCCAGGTTTCTGTGCTCTGCCTAAGCAGACGTCTTAGTCTGCTGAGCTATCTGGTTGGCATTCTTGAATCAAATCTACCTACAAAGTTTGTTGGTGTTAGAAACAAGTCATTGGTAGGAAAGAGTCAAGTTCACTCAAGGGTGGCCCTGAAGATGACAAAGAACTCCATGTTTTCAGTTATGGTGTCTAGTTGTCCCCCAAAGCCTCATGAGGTCATAGGGTGGCTTCTGAAATTTATGATTGATTCTTGATCCAATGATGGGATTATGAGTGTGAGTGCCCTGGGGCAGATACTCTGCATACAACTGCAAGGAAATGGGGGACAGGCTAGCTAGCTGCTGGTGTTGCAGCCCTTCCTTTTGCTCTTGCTCTCTGCCATGTGCCACTCTGGCTGGAGCCAGCTGAGTATGGATTGAAACCTCCACTGACTATAAGCTAAATAAACCTTTTCTTCCTTAACTTTGGGTCTTGAGTATTTGTCCCAGGAATAAGAGTAACTGAGACACTTTTTCTCCTTGAATACGAGCTAAAGAAGGCAGTAGGACTGCAGTCTGGGCAAGGTCTTCCTCAGCAAGTGTCTTCTCCTATCTCCTGTGGCTAGTTACTATGCAAAATGCTCCAAAGGCCCCTTGGGAAAGGTTTGGCAGTTAAATTTGTAAGATTTTCTTCACTCAGAGGACCTCGGAGCAGGTGAAAGTCTTTCACCTAGAGGACCTGGGAGGGGAAATTCTGCAGGAAACAGGGTTCAAGGCAACTTAAGGGAACCAGTCACTGACTTTTTGCACTGCTCTCGCCATCTTTCTCCGAGCTGAAAGTGACTTCTTAGGAATACTGGTCCAGAACCACAGCTCTCGCCACCCAGGTCGTCCCTCTCTTGGAGGCCTGTGGGCGCTCTTCTTCCTCGGGGCTCCTAAATGTACACACTGTGACGCCGCGGACATGGGACTCTGACTCAGTTCTGCTTCCAGGTCTCGCGGCGGCCCAGCATAGCCCGCGAAAAGTTACTTCACCGTGACTCAGCTACTCACTGCCAGATACTCCTGGGCTGTTCGAGAAAAAGAGGCAAGCAACTAGGGAATGGGTGGGCTGTAGGCCGCGGGGCTGCGGGATTGGCTAGTTGATCAACGACGTCATCGGAACGCGCCGAATCTTTCAGACAACTGAGCTGCAGGATTGGTCTACCTGAGGGTGACGCTATTGGGGGCGCAACGGAACTCCTGAATTCCGGGTTTGGGTCAGGGCAGCTCTACATAAATCGCTGGGGCTGTGGGTGTCGTGATGATGCATTTCTGGCGCTGCGTGGGTTTCGGGGGAGGTCTTGCTGCCTCGTTCTGTGAGGCTGACCTCGGAGCGGGACATCTTTTCCGTTTTCACGACCTTCTGGCTCCTGCAGCTGTTTTGGTCCTCCAAGAGAACCAGGTACTGGGTCAGGGTGGGTGGGGGACCGGCACGGGTCCGGGGTGGAGGGGGTTACTGCTATGGTCCTAGAGCCCGTTTACTCGCTTTTGATCCCAGAGCCTGTATGAACAAAGTGCCACTCAGAGTAGAGCGATTGACCCTCCCGCCCCGTGTCAGGTACCCTCAGACCAATGTTGTCAAAAATAAGGTCATTTTGAGGTTGATGTCAGGTTCTGGCCAACAACAACGGAAACACCTGCTTGTGCACTAAGCCATGCCCCTCGGACACACTCAGCACGAGCTGGCCCTGGGGGCTGTGAGTGCCGTCAGCAGAGGTAAAGTAAAGGGCGCGTGACTTAGATGCGGGCGTTCTTTTGAGGAAGTAGCACTTCACACTTGGGTACTGGCGGGGTGAGTATATGTTAACTGGGGTAAGAGTTACAGGCGCGGGAAGGCTTGGGAGGGAGTGACACTCCAGGAAGAGGAGGTCGCTGATGGGCGTATCTGGAAAACACCTCCTTTACTTCAACTGTGGAAGGGACGGACTTCCGAGAGGTTTGGCGAGTCCAGGCAGGGCATGATGGGGACCTTAGAAGCCTTGCTATAGAGTTGAGTCTCCTCTCCGGTGCACAGTTTCACTAGGGTACATGTGTTTTCCATTATGAATTAGTTAATGGCTGGCACCTTGCCCCAATCAACCTTGGACTGATTAACGAAGAAGCTCCGAGTAAAAAACTCAATGCATAAGGGGGAGGAGGGGGGAGACAAGGGACACAACTAAACCTCCTCTGAATAGTGTAGTCAACTAATGTGATTTAGCACCTGGCAACGGAGTTTTGTTTGTGTCAACAAGTATATTCAGTAAGTGAAATTAGAAATTAAAATCTATATAGGTAATCATTTTTCCTGGCAGCTGTATGACTTCAATGTGAGAAGGCCCTTTTAGCATGAGTTGAAATTGGTTTAATGAAAATTCAGAAGTCAGAGTGTATTTCATAAACTAGATATTAAAAGAACAATGACAAAAAGCACATCTATTCTTCTGGGGTTGGTTCTGAAGCTGAGACCTGGTGTTTGTGCTGACACTCCAATTTTTCTGTTTACTGAAAGTCAAGAACTTGGGATACCTCAGTCTTGTGCAAGGGCCAGGATGACTTAGGCTTTTAATATTCCCAGTAGAGGGTGTCTGATTGCTCTCATTAGCTATGCAGTTTATTAGTCCTGGGGACTTAACTGGGGTAATGATTGCCGAGTCTCAGTTCTTCTAATTCTCATAGGTGATACTTAACTGCCACCTGTGTTGTGAATACTTTCCATAATGGAGTTTCTTGATTTGGGGAAGCATTGTTCAGAAGAAACTTGCAAACAATTAGGTAAGTATGTTCAAGAGAATATATGTTACTAGGAAATAGTACTTGGCTCTTTGGTGAGGGAGAGCTGGCCATTCCATTAATTAACTGATCATTTTGTCTTGGTCTTTCTGTGTTTTCAGGACTGGGGCTGTGGTGTGGGGTTCATGTTCTGTTCATAGCTTTTTTTTTCTCTTTTTGAGATAGGGTCTCATTGTGTAATTCAGGCTGGCCTTTAGCTCATGATGTAGCCCAGGCTGGTCTTGAACTCACAGTGATTTCCCTGCCTTAGCCTCCTAAGTGCTGGTATTACAGGCAACCAAGTTTGTTGTATTTGTTACCCACCTAAGGCTAGGCAGCAGGGCTAAGTGGATACAAGTGTACTGCTTAAATGATTTTAAAAGATAGCTTTAAATTCATAAGCCCTAAGTTGTTTTTAACCTGTGGTGAAGCACTTAGTAGACTTGCTTAAGAGACATTTTACTTTTTTGTTTTCTTTTTTTAGATTTTCTTCCACTAAAATGTGATGCATGTAAACAAGATTTCTGTAAAGATCACTTTACCTATGCTGGTCATAAGTGTCCCTTTGCATTCAAAAAGGTAATTCATCATATTCTGGGCAGAAGGTTCTGATGTGCACTGTAAAGCTGTACCAATGGATGCTAGCCAAAGCTGACTACTTATTGAGAATTTTAAAATTTAAAGTCCAATTTCTTAGGTAGGCTAGCCATATTTCAAGTGTTGTGAGATTATTGGCCACTGTATTACACAGGATAATTAAAGAGCATTTCCAGGTGGGGGAAATAGCTCAGCAGTCTAAGTCTCTGCCTGGCAAAGTGCAAGGACCTGGGTTTTAATCCTTGGTACCACATGCTGCACTGGCCCTTGCATGCTGTGCCAGTCACCAAAACTGGCCCTGGTGGTGCATGCCTATAATCCCAGCACTGCAGAGGCTGAGACAGGAGGATCACTATGAGTCCCAGATGCGTAGTGAGATTCTATAACTAATAAATAAAAGGTTAAAATTTTTTTTAAAAAAATTCATCTCAGCATGTTCTGTTAGACAGTGCTGCTCTAAAACTTTTAAGATTTTTTAATTTCAGGATTTGTAAAGTCAAATTGTAACTGTGGATCATGAGATCATAATTGGTTAAAGAAAGATTTATTTAGGTACAGAATGGATTTGTACATTGGGAGACATAAGTTTAGTTAGAAACCAGAAAAGTGTTCTAGAAAGGGTAAGAGGACTGAGATTTTAAGAGAAAAATGGGGAATGTAGGAGGTAAGGTGAAATAACTTGTTCTAAATTTTTCATTTGGCCCTGTTAGCTACACAAGTTGTTTGGAATGAATTTAGATTGGTGCTGGGGTCTGTTCATACATTAAATTGTCCCTGACGGTTTGCTAGGGGTCATCAGGAAGCAGTAAGTCTTCTGGAACTGTCAGCAAGTCAGCAGGACTCCCTCACCCTCAGGTTGGAGATCAGCACAGTCAATGGTCTTATAATCATGTTTTTTCCAGATGGTGCTTTTGTCTGGAAATTAGAGACTGGGCTTGTGTTTGGGTGGCAGCAGCAGCTATTGAATGTGAGGCTCACAGAGAAACTTTTCTCCCTCTTGACTCTCAGAATGCTGTTTTCATTTTTATTCCCGTACAACATAACCTTCAGCGCTCTTTACCTATTACACTCTTGGTTCCTTTGATCATCTGCACCAAGGAAAACACAGCTGTTTCTTTGTGGGGTATAAGGAATGTTTCAGGACTAGTCAGGAAGGTGTTAAAGGTGCTGTGCAGCCCCAGTACATCTGTGGGTGATCTGGGTTGTGCATGGTAGCAACTGGATGGCGCCAGTAAGAAAACTTCTCAAGTTTCACTTCCTCTGTTGGCTTTTCAGGTGGCCCCTTGGCCCTTTCTCTCACTTTGTTTCTGAATGGTGCATAGATAATTTCAGTGAACTTTGGCATTCGACACTTCACCTGGTGGCAGATGGAGAGGTGGTGACTTAGCATCATATGCTCTGAGCAGAGTTGGCCATGGTCTGGCCTTTTGTCCCCATTTAAGTCATCAGGGAGAGTGGGGAGAATGAGTCATGCTGCCTGCATTTACCAGGCCCTTATGGCTAGGCCAGCTTCACTGTTTGTTGATTGCACCTTTTCACATCCCTGTATTTGGGGAGCCTGGCTGGAGAACACCTAGGAATGCTTTATTTCTCAAGGGGTGGACTTGTCAAATGAAAGAACACCACCCTGTGACTCCTCCAGCTCCCCACACAGATAGCACAACCCACACTTGTGCAATAACTGCATTGGTCAGTTGTCAGCCTCCACCTCACTTTCCTTGTGGTCTCCCTCAGCCCCAATCCTGGCTCAGGATTTTAACCCTGCTTGCTAGCGGCCACACCTCTCCGTCTAGAGGCCCCTAGCCTTTTTTTTTTTGTCTTTGAGACAGGGTCTCACTGTGCAGCTCAGGCTGGCCTTAGCTTACTTTGTAGCTCAGGCTGGTCTCGAACTCACAACAATCCTCCTGTCTCAGCCTCCCGAGTGCTGGGATTACAGGCCTGCGCCACCACACCTGGCTAAGGCCTCTAGTCTTCAGATTTGCCACCAGAATGGTTTTTATGCACCCAGGTGCATTCACTTCAGTGCATGCTCCCCCTCACCCCCACTGATAAGGGTATCTTCCTGTTCATAAAAGCCATGCGGGAAGCCACCAAAGAATCAGGGACTAGGCTGGCACTTGAAGTGAGCTGGAGGATCCTTAGGTCAGTGCTTTTGTCTCTCCTTCTGCTCTAAAGGTATTGGGCAAGTGGCCTTCTCACCTATGTGTGCTGGACACATACCCATGCTATCCAAGAGGCTGACTGATCTCACCAGCTTCCTTTTCTGGTACCTTTGTCCCACTCAGGGTCTTGCAGAGCTGTCCTGTATATTTAGATTGCATTTGGTTCCTCAGGAAGATGCTTTCCCTTATTGTTCCACTGTCCTAACCACCTGATTCTCTGGGTTGTTGGGACATCAGTTTGTGTATTCTGCTCTTTACATGCTTTGTACTGTCACCTTTTCCATGTGTGTGGTTTTGGAAAGGTTGTATCTGAATCTTAAAATACTGTATTATCTTGTATTGGTTATTTTTAGGATGTCCAGGTCCCTGTGTGTCCACTTTGTAATGTTCCCATCCCCATAAAAAGGGGAGAGATACCAGATGTGGTGATTGGTGAGCATATGGATAGTGATTGCACAAATCATCCTGGGACAAAGAATAAGGTAAGGACACGTTCCTGGTCACTTGTGTGACCTATCAATGTTGGTTATTTTCCTTTAAGGGAAAAAGGTCAATTTTCTCATTGTGAAAATTATCCCTGGTAGTTTATATGCAAAGTAAAACCCTTAATCAGTATTTTCTTTTATGTTGGGCTCAGCTCACCCTGGGGGCAAGGCTCAAACTGTGGTCCCTGTGCTTGCCTACTCAGGCACTTTGGACCGCTAAGCTATCTTGCTGGCCCGTAAGTCAGTTTCTTCTTATGTGGTGAGCAACGTGAATTTCTAGTTGTGGAAACGGAGCCCCTGCACTTGAAAATCCTGGGTCAGAGCCCTCTTTGCTATAATGTGCCAGTGTTTCTCCTGCAGTAGAGACTTTCCACAACCTTTCTATTAATGTACATTTACTTTCCTTTTTTTTTTTTGGTCGAACTGGGGATTGAACTTAGGTCCTTGCACTTGCCAGGGAAGCGCTTATTCTACTGAGCCATCTCCCCAGCCCCAGCAGCTGTATTTTTTTTTTTTTTTTTGTCATTTTGAGACAGGGTCTCACTATGCAATTCAAGCTGGCCTTAAGCTCACTTTGTAGCTCAGGCTGGTCTTGAACTCACAACAATCCTCCTGCCTCAGCCTCCCCAGTGCTGGGATTACAGGCATGCGCCACCACGCCCGGCTACAAGCAGCTGTATTTTTATTGAAGTTGTTAATCTGTTATTTGGAGTAAAGTGTGTTAGATAGGTCCCTATTCCTCTTACCTTGTCTTTCTCTCTTTCCTGTTGCCAATTTGCCACAGTGTGCACTGAAGATGTAGCTATTCCTGCTGTTCTGCCACTCTTACCCATAAACCCTTCTAGCCCCCTCCTGCAATTTATTTGGAGTGTGCTAGGATGGATGTCTGAGCCTCTGACCATGTGGAGAGCAGCCCAAGAGTTCCTCTGCTGCTGTTCCAGTGGGTCCAGGTTTCACACATTCTCTTACTTGTGTTTTTCTTAGCTTACTCCCTTATTTTCTTGGGAGCACACCCATGATGCTTCCTGAGGGAGGCTGAAAGATAAATGGAGACCATGTGTTTTTAGGGTATTTGTTCTCTGCTTCCCTCAGACCAGACCTAGCACCCTGGTGTGAAAGTCCCAGCTGTGCTGTCCCCAGTGTTGGAGGGCATGACTCACTTCTTCCCTTTACTCTTGCTTTGGGGAATTTCTATCCTGGCCTTGGCCCAGGACCAGGTTTTCTCTTGGTAACTTGGGGAATCTCTTATGTGCTGGATATACAATGGACCCTCCCATTGGAAACTCTAGCTCTGGGGTTCTGGAATGTTCTTTCCCTTTCTGGTTTCTTTCCTTCTTTACTCTGGATTCTTGTTTCTCTTCCTGATCCAGGAGGGTCTGCCCCAGCCTGTTTCCTTACCTGTCTTTTTTGGGTAGGATCTCTCAATAAATGTTCTCCTGTACCTGTTCTGAACTGGCTGCTCAGAAAGTATAGATTTTGCCTTCACTGTGGGTCATCTCCCAGTCCACTCCCTTAGATGGCCCCTGGGGCCTATTTCTTTGTGGCTGATGAGATTCCTCAGAAAAAGTGTTCCCTCCCTACTCAAATACCTGCTGTTGTCCTGGCCAAGCAGAAATTACAGATGGAGGTCTTCATGGCACCTGAGCCTATAGCTTCCCCACTGCCCTACTCCAACTGTAGTGTTCCTCCTGCTTCTAGCTTTGGTCTCCAGGTCAGAAGAGCAGCCTGGAGCTGGAGAGAGGGTGTGTTTCTACTCCCAAGTTGTGGCATTTGCTTGCCAAACTCATTCCTATGTGTAGTAATTACTACTAGTCTGTGCTTTTTTTTACTTATGGCTATAGTTTTGTGTGTGTGTGGGGGGGTAATTCTTTGTAGGGTTTGTTTTCCTTTTGTGGGTTTTTACCTTCAGAAAATTTCTTATGCCATTTTTATGGTGTTTCTGGGGGCAAAATTACATGTGTGTACACCTTTTCCTCAGTCATGTGTGCAAGGTGTCTGGTAGTAGTGTGCCCTCTACAGAGGGCAGCCCTCAGAGTTCTGTGATATCCTGCTGAGATATTTATTCAGGTTATTTTTCTCAGGCTAGCTGTGTTTGTGTGTTTGTTTTATGTATCTGTCAGTCTGTCTCTCTCCTTGGTCTTATTAAAATAACCACTTGAAATTGGGAAGGTGGCTCAGTGGTGAGTGCTTGCCTAATTGGTTCTATCCCTAATACTGCAAAAACTAAAACCAAAAACCAAAAAAGACCCTTCTAGGGAATTGATGTTTGTCACATTTAAGTTTAGTTTCTAGTTATAGATCCTAGTTTGTAGTTTTTAACCATTTTAACCAGTAAGTTTCATTAAAATACCGTAACAATCACATTAATAGCCTGAATGTAAGGCCTATTAACTCTATCTTCCCAACTTCACACTCAAGGGAGGAAATCCCTATTTTCTCCTCTTGGGGGGAAGTGTATCTAGCCCCTTCCTTACCCTGGACATACCTACTGTGCAGTACCCCAGCCAGCCACCCTTCACCATGTTGAAAAGTGTGACCCTCACTCTTGGCTTGACCCTGAAGCACCACCTCCATCTTCCCTTACTGTTCCACCCTGGACTTTGTACCACCAGGCTGTCCCCAGATTGCTGGACAGCCCCCTTAGCACCTAACACATTTGCCTCTCACAAGAAGTTGTAAGTGCCTGGAATTTATATCAATACCTGCCCTTCCTTCTGGAAATATCCACAGCTAGTGTTTGTGGGGACAGATGTTCTAGCTCTCTTGCCTCTGCTGGTGTGCAACTCCCACTGACCACAGCTACCTGGAGCCAGTTGCCCTCTGTAGTATGGGCTTGTCACAGCCCTGCCTGGTTCCCTCCTCCCCTGAAGTCCTTCTCTTATTAATCTTCAGGGACACCTCCATTGTACCTACTTGTGAGTCCCCAATCTTTTTTTTTTTTTTTTTGGCGGAGCCGGGAATTGAACTCAGACCCTTGTACTTGCCAGGGAAGCGCTTATTCCACTGAGCCATCTCCCCAACCCCAATGAGTCCCCAATCTTGCTGTCTTAATTGGCATCTATGTTCCTGGCAGTGAGGTGTCTGAATAGAACCCTGAAAGCCTCATTATTAACACCTGTGTCTAGCTTGAATGTGAGGTGGGGCTGGTAAAGAATGCCTATTGATGTGACTGCTGTCTCAGATCTTCACATACCAGTGCTCCAAAGAGGGATGCAGGAAGAAGGAGATGCTGCAGCTGGTGTGTGTACAGTGTCGTGGCAACTTCTGCATTCGGCACAGACACCCTCTGGACCATGACTGCAGGGCTGGGAGCTGCACGGCCAGCAGAGCTGGGTGAGGATGCCTCCTGGCTGTGGCTGAGCTGATAGGAAGTACTGTGTACCAGGAGAACCGGCTTGGACTCAGGGTTGGGGTGGGGATCAACTTCAACATCGTCTGCACAAAGTTGTTGATCTATGTGTGTGCTGTAGATTGGGGTATAATAAAATTGGATTCTTAAGTTTTAAGTTGGAGTCTGCTTGTGTTAGTTTCTTATAGCTGCTATGATGAATTACTATAGAAAGTTCCTTCATAAGAGGGACTTGCTCTTTCTTCCTTCTGGAGGGTGAAGTCAGAGTGGCTGTCTCATGCCTGAAAGGAAGGGTGTTGCCCTGCCTCTCCAGCTTTTTGCAGTTTGCCTGCTGCCGTAGTGAGGCTCTGACTCAGCCCCTCTTCTATGCCGTCACCTTCTCACAGCCTTCCCTCTGTGTACCCATGTCCCCTCTTTCTGGAAGCATGGGAAAGTCACCTGGGAGTTGCCTCTCTGCCCTGCCTTCTCTTCCTGTTGTGGAGGACCTTTTGAAACTTGGTCACTTCTGAAGACCTGAGTCCAAATCAGGTTCATTTCATTCTGAGACCCAAGCATCAGGACCCAGCATGTCCTTTGATAACTCTAGCACTTTTATCAAGCCATAGAGACATTTGCCTAAATTTGCTGCTGAATAAAAATGGAAGGATGTTAGCTTTTAGTTGCTTCTCACGTTGTCCACACCTGACTCAGACTGAGGTCAGCTGCCTAGCTGAGTAGATCTGAGGGGCTTTCTTGGTGCACATGGTGAGACTCACTGAACACTGACCTTTCTGTGCAGGGGTCAGACTGCAACAGCCTCTGAGTCTAAGCCATCAGGAGCTCTAAATGCCCTGTCTTCCAGTTGGCTGGCCCAGCGACTCAGGTGAGTCTGAGGTGCAGGCTTGAATGAGTACAGCTGTGGCTATGTGGGTGAGGTGCTGTGCCCAGCTATCCTTGTGCCCTTAGTAGCTGTGTGACAGAAGGACGATGTGGGACTCTCAGATTCTGAATATAGTCCATTCCAGCTCTAGGTCCTATCAGCTGCTTCTGAAATGTGTCCTGTGGCCTCAAAGATCCTTTTGTGTGATGGGCCACTTCTAGGTAACCAAGATGCATTTATAAACAATTGGTACTTTCTGTCTCTTCCAGATGGAAAGTGAAACGATGAGGGAATGCTGTTCACCATGCCTGTCAGCTTCTCTGCACTGTTCCAGCCTCACAGGTGATGGATGATCACGTGCTTTCTTCTGGAGGACAGTAAAACTTTCAGTGATACAAGCAAATTTGAGGAGAGTATTGACACTCCAAGATGGGTTATGTTACCATAATGATAAAGTGACTTCAAGAGGAAGAAGATTCAAGTGAGCCAGATCAGCAACAGTGCTGCCCTGGACTTGGTCCAGCACCCAGTCTTCTGTAAGATTCTGTCCCTTAAACACCAGACAGCTGGCCCTAGCTCTGGGACCTCCCCCATGTAGCATCTGTATTGAGTTAGCCCTTTGAGCCCAAGGAAAGGAGGAACCTTTCTTGCCTTATTTGGCTCCATGTCTAGAGGGCTCAGTTTTGCCTTCAAAACTACTCCCAGGTTATGCTGCAGGTCTGGGGCCACACTTGGGCAGACCACTGTTCTGTGCCTCTGCAGCACAGCAGCCATTAGCTAATTAGTCATTGTGTCCTTGAAATATATCCAGGACAACTAAATCTTTAATTTTGCTTGTTTAAAAACTACTTGGTTTAGTTGTTAGAATACTTCTAAGTATGTTAGGAACCTGAGCACCAGAATCTTTTTTTTTTTTTTTTACGGAACTGGGTATTGAACTCAGACCCTTGCACTTCCCAGGGAAGCACTTATTCCACTGAGCCATTTCCCTGGCCCCTGGTTTTTGTTTTGTTCTTGCTTTTTTGTACTAAGAATCAAACTTATAACCTTGCACCTGCCATGCAGGTGCTGTAGCACTGAACTAAATTCTCAGTTGTGAATCTATCTGTAACAGTTAATTTTTGGTTTTGGTGCTGGAGATAGAATCCATCCTTGCATACACTAAGTGTGTGCTCTACCACTGAGCTACATCTCCAGCCCTATAACTAAATTTTGTGGTATCTAAATATAGACCAGGCATTTCTTTCTTTTTTATGAGCAGAATAGATTTATTGAGGGAAAGAAAGCTCCTGTCCAAGAGAGAGACAGGAAGAGGGTCCTGAGTGGGTGGTCCCCCAGATCAGGCATTTCTGATGGAAATGTAACATCCAAATTGAGAAGTAGGGCTGGGGAGATAACTCATCCGTGTTGGCTTACGTGCCTGCCTGGCAGCACAAGATCCTGAGTTTGATCCCCAGTACTGTAAAAAAAGCAAACTGAGATGTAACCAGATTAAAAATTAAAAACACCCTAGAATTTGCAGACACTACTGAAAAAGTAGAATTGTTAAAATATTATTTACATATTAAAACGCTATTTTAGGTACAGTGAAATAATAGAATACAAAAATTAGTCTCACCTTTTTATTTAACTGTGGCTTCTTGAGATTTTAAAAGGGGGAATTGGCTTGTGTGACATTTCTGTTGAACATTATTCAAGAGATTCTAATGTAAGGAACAAAGCATCACAGATGGAACATCCCTAAGCTGAGATACACTAATACCAAACCCTTTTTGGCTTTTGGAGATCGGTTTTTACTATATGCACAGGCTAACCTCACACTCAAAAATCTTCCTGTTTCAGTCTCCTGAGTGCCAGAATGATGGGCATTTCAACACTGCGGACTGAAGATTCCACAGCTGACCCCATGTTCATTTTTCCATCCTCACTTTTTTTGTACCAGGAATTGAACTCAGGACCTTGTGCTTGCCACATAGGTGCTGTGCACCTGAGCTGTATTCCAGGTCCTCCATCCCCATATTTAACAGAAATCTTTAATATGCTGCTTGAACTTTCTCCTGAGATCAAAACTCTTGCTGTTTTTTCTTAGGCACTTGGTTAGTAGACATTCAGATAACTCAGAAGAGTCTTAAGGTAGGAATGTAAGGGTGCTCTTGGTCCTCCTCCCTGGAAACGGGTCCTCTCTTTTGATCCAAGAAATTTCTATGCATTTGTAAGAATGTGTTTTTAAAAGCTCAAGGTTAATCAAGCCTTGGCTCTGACTGCTTTTCCCTCTGGTTTCTGTGGGTGTCCTCCACTGGCCTGCAGAACCTTTTTAGACTGCTGCGTGGTGCTCCACGCCACTCAAGTGTCTTGGTCTTTCTTCCAGTTTGATGACTCCTATATGGTCTCCCAGTTGCTATCCCTGTGCCAGAAGGGTACACATGTTGTGCCAAGCTCCTGTCTGAAATGTCACACTTGCCTCTTGTCAGTTTCCCCACACCCCTATCAGCATGTATTACCTCTCTATAATGTAGATTTTCAGGCATTTGATTGATGTCTTCAGTTTTAGCAACATATGCCTACATCATGAGTCAGGCGTGAGAAAGGTATCTTTCCCTGCTTCAGTGCTTTCCTCTTTTTTTTTTTTTTCCGGAACCAGGGTTGAACTCAGGCCCTTGTGCTTGGCAGGGAAGCAGTTATTCTACTGAGCCATCTCCCTGGCCCCTTTTTTTCTTCTTAAAAGGTATTTGGTTGTTAAGGGTCTCACTACACACCTTGGACTCATAGTGATCCTTCTGTTTTCAGCCTCCCTACTACTGGGATTACAGGCATACATCACTACACCTGGACTGTGTGGCCCGCTCAGCCTGCCCTGGGGACGGGGCTGACGTGGCATGTGGCACCAGGGGTTGAACTGTGGTCCTTGCACTTGCCTAAGCAGGTACTTTAGCCCGCTGAGCTGTCTCACTGGCCCTGCTTTCCTTTTTGTGAGCTGAGCTTTCGGTGGCACATCCAATTTGTTTTGTGTCCCATGTATAGGCTTCTGTTTCTTACCAAAGGTCTAATGGATAGCCTACTTGCACTTCGGGTATGGAGGGCTGCAGTATCAGACATTTTCACAAGATGTCACTAGAGGCCTTTGCTGGAATTATCAGGGTTGGAAATGTCATGGGCAGCATGTGTCTAACCAGCCCATTAGTTCTGCTTTGGATGTGTAGGTTGACAGTGTATAAAGGAGTTTTCAGTTAACCTTCCATTTCTCTCTCATAGCTTGTTTGCTTTTTACTTTGTTTGTGTCACCCTTTCATAGCTCTCTGCTGATAGGACTTAAGAGATTCTGTTTATCTCTTTTTTTTAAATGTATTTGGTACAGGGTTTACAGGGTGTTCAGGGACTCACTGTACAGATTGGACTCATAGTGATCCTCCTGTTTTCAGTCTCCCAAGCACTGGGATTACAGGCACGTGCCACCACGCCCAGTCTCAATCACTGTCTCAGTGCACCCTGGGGATTAGGGCATGGCAGGCTGGGGATCAAACCCCTAGCCTGTGTCTCCCTAAGCAGGCGCCTTTGTCCTAAGCTATCTGGCTGGCCCTTTGCTCACATATCTTGCAGAGAGCTCTGCCCATGCCTGACATGGTCAGCCATGGCCAGGAGATGGGGTAAGGGACCCTATATTTACTTCCATGTTGTAGGGATCTACTATGTGATGGTCAGTACCTCTGCTCATATCCATGTTGTAGAAGGCTTTGGAGACATGATTGATAAAGTGAGGACATAGTGGAGTCCACTTAAATTAACATCTGAGATGATTAACCATGGGAGAGTGTTTGCTCACATTTGTGGTGTAGAAGGCTCCACCACAAATTGGGGGCTCTATTCACAGCCCTCCACATGAAAAGGCCAGGCACATGGGTTGTGGGACTCTCTGTTTACAATGACTTCGTAAAGGGCTCCACTCACATCTATCTTGGAGGGGAGCCAACACACCCCTGAGATGGTTAGTGGCCTGGGAGATGGCTCAGTAGAAGAAGCGCTTCCCTGGCAAGTGCCAGGGTCTGAGTTAAATCCCCAGTTCTGCAAATAGATGATAGATAGATAGGTGGGATTATTGTATGGGCCGGGGAGATGGCTCAGTGGAATAGACACTTCCCCAGAAAGCACAAGGGCCTAAGTTCAATCCTGGGTTCCACCAAAAAAAACAAAAAACAATGGATTGCCCTGAGATGGTTAGGAAGTAGGTCTAAGTTAGATGTGTGGGTGCTCCCACACAGGCCTGATACTGATATGGTCAGGATACAGTGGGGGAGCCTGTGCTCACATCCACATCAGAGGGCTACACACATGGTGGCCAGGATATGTAGCTATACCAACTTTGTAGAGGGTTCCACACACCTGAAATGGTCAAGACATGGGCCCTCTGCCAACATGACCTTACTGAACCATGTAAATGTGTGGGTATGGGAGGACTTTGAATATCCACATCACAGAGACACCAAATGAGAATGACATAGACAAGGGGCAAGGGGTACTGCTCCTGTCTACCATGTGCAGAAATCCATACGGGGTTGGATATACCTGGGATATAGAGGTTGGTCTGGTCACATCCACCTTATTAGGGTTCTGCACATACTGGACATGGTTGGGTCATGGGCCCTGGTCACATTCATGGTGACTCAACTCAGATAGTTGGTTCTGCTGATAAATTGGTAGAGGGCTTCACACACACCTGATATAGTCAGGACATTGTAAGGGCTCTGGTTAAAATTCATGTCACACACTCCATATTTTAACCAAGACATGATGGAGAGAGTCTGTCATACATGTGTGGTAAGGGCCTCCCTGAGAGGTCAGACACTAAGGACACAGCTTCCTCTACATTGAAGAGTCCACCCACATCAGATCATCAGAACATGAAAGATCTTTTGCTCATATCCATATCCATGTTCTAAAGGACTCCGTTCTGACCTGAGGACATAGGAATTCACTCTGTTGGTAACTGCACTGTAGAGGGCTCTACACACATTTGAGGCAGGACAGGAGGGCCTCTGATCACATTTATGATGTAGATAGCTCCGAACACCTGAGCTGGTCAGAGTTCAAGGACAATCTGAGCATGTCTGTGCTGAAGGGCTGAAATATGCGTGACATGGTCAGGACATTGAATGGCTCTGCTGTCCTCACTGTACAGCCCTCCACTCATGCCTGAGCTGATCAGGATAAGGGTGTTGTGCTCAGGTCCACATTACAGAAGGTTCTACATACCAGATGGGGTCAGGACGTTCATGGTTCTGCTCACACCATTATTTTAGAGATCTTCACCTAGCTGCAGCTGGCATGAAAGGCTGAGCACACCTGAGGAGGTGAGAAAGGGGCTTTTCTCACATGCATGTTGTAGAGGGATGTGCACACAGTTGAGGTGGGCAGGACATGGAGGTTCTGCTCACATCTTCCTCCAGGACCCCCCATGCCTGAGTTTGTGCTTGAGAACACAGGAGGACACTGCTCACATCTTTTGTACACCTGCCTGAGATGGTGAGCATGAGGGAGGGGTACGGGGTGCTTGCTCACACCTTGTAGAAGATCCCACATATGCCTTTGCTGTTCAGGACATATGCTGCTGTGTTCACATTTGTATTGTTGAGGGCTCCATGTGTATGTAGGATGATCACTACATAGGCGTGGCTCTGGTCACATCCGAGCTATAGAGGGTTTCCACACTTCTGAGATGAACAGAGTCAGGTGGGGCTACTGTCCCACCCTCAAGGTTGAGAGCTCTGTTTGTGAAAGACATGGATATGATATGTGGGTGCTTTGTTCATTTACATGTTGAGGGACCACATGCGGTACATGGGCAGGACATAGAAAATTGCTCTTAGCCACATTATAGAATCCTGTCCCCATACTGGGGATCAAACTCAACTCCTTGTGTTTGCCAGGCATACACTTATGCCACTGAGCTATATCCCCAGCCCACTGAGGTCTTTATAAATGCTTGAGTCTGACAGGATGTGGTGGGCTGGGGGCTGAGGAGATGGCTTAGTGGAATAAGTGCTTCCCAGGATGTAGAGGTGGAAGGGGTCTGCATTGCATAAGGCTCCCTACATTCCTGAAAAAGCTAGAAAGGGTATGTGTGAGTGCCTCTGTTCACATTTACCTTGTGGGATGCACACCTGCCTGAAGTGGTCAGTACATAGGGTGCTCTGGTCATATCCAGGTCTTCAAAGGCTCAAGGAAGTCAGGACATGGAAAAGGGCTCTTTTCAGAGTCTCACTGTAGAGGATTCTACAAGCATTGAAGGTGGTGGAGACGACATTAGAGTGCTCTGCATCCCTCTGAATGTCAGGACAGGAGGGCCATACTCACTTTGTGTTTGCAGAAGGTTCACAATCATTGGAAATCAGGGTATGGGCAATCTGTTCACATCCCTGAATGTATGTGGCTCTGTACATGGAGAAAGGATTAGGGCATGTGAGTCGGCTTTGATTACATCTACACTTGAGAGAGTCACACATCTTCAGGGGTGAGGTGCTGGAGTTTTTTTCATCACACTTCATAGTTAAGGGTAGTACATATGGGTATTTGGGTAGGACATGGGGTCCTCTGCTCCCATCCCCATTATAGAGTTTTATATACACAATGTAGTTCACAACAGTGGAGTTGTAAGTCCAGACATGAAGGGCTAGGAGCACTTCTTTTGTAACACAGATCTTCGAATACCTGAGACAATCAGGAGGATGTATGTGTTTCTCACATTCATGTTGTTTCAGGCTTCCACACATGCCTGGAGTTGTCAAGACTTGGGCTTTGTTTACATTCTGCTTGGAAAAGGTTCCCCACAGGTCTGAGGTAGTCACCATGTGTGCATGTTGGGGTCCTGTGTTCAAATTCCTGGTTCCAACGGGCTGGTGGTATAGCTCAGCTGACTAAGCACTTGCTTAGGTAAGTACAGGGGCCAGGGCTTGCTCCCTGGCACCATATGCTGTGTTGGCCCAACCCCACGGTTCACTGAGCCAGTGATGGATTCCGGGCATGGTGGCACACACCTGTAATTCCAGCACCAGGGAGGCAGAAATCAGCAGGATCACTCTGAGTCCAAGTTGCATAGTGAGACCCTGCACAAAAAAAAAAAAAAAAAAGAATCCTGGTTCCACACACGCCAAACTGCTGAAGACATGGGTTGTTTTGCTCCCATTCAGGTTGAGGGGGGCTCCATACACGAAAGGAGTGATCACTACATTGGGATGGCGCTGGTCATATCCATGTTGCAGAGCTTGTTACAGGCCTGAGATGGTCAAGAAATGGTGCAGCTCTTGTCATGTTATCTTTGGACACAGCGCAATGTATGATGGTGATTCAGACAGCATGCAGGGCCTCTATTCATACTGACCTTGTGAAGGACCCGCCTGTTGGAGTTCGTCTGGCCATGGAGGTCTCAGCTCACTTCTGTGTTCCACAGGGCTCCTCCAGTGCCTCAGCCATTGGGACCTGTGGGGTGGCCCTACTCACATCTGAACTGCATAGTGTTCCAGACGTTCCTCAGTTGATCAGGAAAGGGGTGTTTCTGATCACAACCTGGTTATAGGGTTCCTAATAGGGTGGGCAGGGATCTGGTTTAACAATTACGTGGCATAAATCATCACACAGGTGTGAGTCAGTAGGGATATGGGGAATGTTCATGTTGTAAGCTCACAGTTTTTCAAGGTTCCCTACATGGCTCAGGCAGTGAGGACAGTTTGGGGGGATGTGGGCAGCTCTTCTCACATTTATATTATGGAGTGATGCCAGATAGCCAAGAGTGTTTGGTGAATTTAAGGAAGCAATCTGGGGCTGGGGATGTACAGCAGCACAGTGCCTGCCTGGCAAGTGCAAGGTCCTGAGTTTGATTCCCACAAAAAAGGAAGAAATCTGAATATATATATATAAATAAATTATGAACATAATAAACTAAATATATTATCTTTTATAAACTTTAAGAAGACAATACTTGAATTTATATCTGGCAGCTGATGACTCAAATAGTATATTTATAAGCATTAATCCTATGTTTACTTATTCATTTAAACAATTACTTTAGGTAAATCGTGAGAAAGCATAGCATATAAAAAGACATAGCACAGTTAACATTCTCAAGGCATATCCTTAATTAAAGAAAACCTCTTAAATTGTACACATAAAACAATGGAGGGACCAGGGCTCAGTCCCTCCATTGATGGCTCAGTAGAGTAAGTACTTCCCTGGCAAATGCAAGGGCCTGAGTTCAATCCCCGGTTCCAAAAAAAAAAAAAAAAAAAAAAAAAAAGGAAAGTGTATTTATAATTTGTCATAACTAAATCTTGGAAACAACCCAAATGCTCATCAACTGAGAAATGGATAAAAAGTATGTGGTATTTTTATACAGTGGAGTATTACTCAACTATAAGGAAAGGTAAATGGCTACAAGTAGAGATCATATTTATAAATGAAATAAATCAGACTTACATGTGTAAATATTATATTGTCTTCCTAGTATAAGAACCCAAAAGAGTAAATAAAATCTAAAAGGTACCAAAAACCCCACAATTTTAAAAAGATAAATAATATCTCTTTTTCTTTTTTTCTAAGGGTCTCGCTATGCAGTTTGAGCTGGCCTTGTACTGACTTCTGTAGCCCCCAGGCTGATCTCAAACTCACAGCAATCCTCCCACTCTCAACCTCTCAAGTGCTGGGATTACAGGCATGTGCCACCATGCCCAGTCCAGGGTGGGGGTGGGGCATGGCATGCAGCGTGGGGATTGAACTTGGGTCCTTGTGCTTGCCCAGTAGGTGCTTATGCCTCTGAGCAATCTCCTCAGCTCCAAAGATAAATATTTTCTTGATTGGCTGGATGAAAATCATGTCACCAGCTTTAAAGATGTCTTTATTCTTATTTTTCCAACAAATTTAAATTAGCTCCCTGTAATCCACATAAACAAAAAGCATTTGGGCTAATATCATCAGTGTCCATTTAATATATAAGGCGATTTAAACAACTTTTAGAGGGTAGCACACCTGAAAGTTAACACACTAACATATTATCCTAAGTCATATGTAACCTTGAATATGAAAATTTTGCATTTTTACTGGCAAGTTTTCTATAAGCTTTGAGATGAATACTTTTTACCCTCTAATGTTTTAAATGAGTTGGTTATGCTTCAGTATAACAGTATTTCCTTCATACTTTAAGCTATTTTGAGTAAACTTTTCTTTTAGGTGACATAACAAATTTAAACCAGTATGAGATAGAAGGGAGGAGTAAGAAGAAAAGAAACACTGTAGATTATTTTCTGGGTTCTTTGCTTATTTTATCTTCTTATTATAAAACCAAATTTGAGTTCTTTTCTCTTTATATTTGGTGAAAAAACAAGCTGTTTAAAATCTTCCATTTTCATTTGGTTCCAAGTTTATAAAATATCTAAAAGTGGCATTTTAGGGACAGAGATTGAGTTATTGCACGCCTTTAACATGTCTCTAGCATATTTGCAAAGAGAGAAAAAGAAGAAAGAAAAAGGAAAAAAGACAGAGTCCTACTCAGGTCCATATCTTTGAAGGGCTCATGCCCATCTAAAGTGGTCAGGATACAGGAGTTTGTGCTCAGCCTTGACATGCAATAGGGGTGGTTTTTTAACAGTCACCTCGAAGAAGTCTTCACACATCTAAGCTGGTTAGAGGATTGGGAGAACGCGCTCCTTGAGTTCACATTGCGGAAGGATATGTGCATACCTCAGATAGTGATGTTGGGGGAGGGGACAGTTTGCTCGCACTTACATTATGGAGGACTCCATATCCAGTGAGTCGGTGAGCTCATGGGGGTCTCAGCTCACATCCATATTGGACAGGGATCACAGCTGCATCAGCAGGCAGGACGTGGGGAGTTCTGTTCATGTTCATATTCGAGAGGACTCCATCATGTCTGAGCTTGTCTACGTGAGGGCCTACTGTGCAGGATTTTACATGGCTCAGATGTCAAGATGTAGAGAAGCTGTAGATCCCACTGTCAAGGCCTGATCCATAGTCCTGAATAGGTCAGGACATGACAGGGCTCCACACTGAGCAGGGCACTACACAGGCCTGAGATGGTCTGCACACTGGGGAGGTGGAGAACTGCTCACATAGTTGTTGCATGTGGCTCCACACACTGCCTGAGGTAATCAGGACATAGGTGCTCTCCTCACATCCCGTTCAAGAGGGCTCTACAGAAGTGCTCAAGTCAAAGGGGTGCTGCTCACATCATTTTTTTTTTTTTATTTTTTTATTTTTTTATTTTTTGTCTTTTTGAGACAGGGTCTCACTATGCAGTTCAGGCTGGCCTTAAGCTCACTTTGTAGCTCAGGCTGGTCTTGAACTCACAACAATCCTCCTGCCTCAGCCTCCCAAGTGCTGGGATTACAGGCCTGCGCCACCACGCCCGGCTTCACATCATTTTAGAGGCCTTAGTTATCATGACACACAAGGCTCTGAGCACACCCTCATGAGTGTGGACAGTGCACACGCGAGAGGGCAAGGAGGAAGTTTTTGTACTCGTATCCATGTTATAGAGGGCTCTCCACACAGTGGAGGTGGGCAGGACATGACAGTTCTGTTTACATCCTTTCCTTGGCCCCCACAGGCCTGACTTGGCCAGCTTAAATGTATGCGGTGGGCTCCACTCCCACTCTCTGTGCGTAGCACTCCATAGCTGCCTGAGGTCGGCAGGACATGAGCTGCCCAGCTCAGGGCGATGTGCCCTGTCACATCGACATCACTGAGGGCTCCGTACTTGCCCGAGATGGTCAGGACATATGGTTCCTCTGATGAGATACTTATGTTAGGGGCCTCCACACTTCTGAGGTGCTCAGGATGAGTCTCTGCTTACCTCCTCTACAAATAGCTGAAAAGTTCTGCTCATGGGGCAGGGTTCTCTTTTGCCACCCTTGGGGCTCCACACAGCTGAGGTGACAAGGGTGCAGAACTGCTCACCATTTCCACTGTCCGGGACTCCATGAGTACATAAAGTACTGTAGTTGGGATGTTGTACAGATGCACCCTTAGGCCTGCGCTCTTCAGGATATGGGTGACTCTGGTCAGTTCGTTGCTTACAGGGCTACACACACAACTGAGGTGCTCAGGCCCTTGCTGCTCTGCTATACTGTGAGGACACAGAATGTACCTAGTGATAGAATTTCCTGAAATATTTTTTAGAAATCACATCCACCAATGCACAGCACATGTTTGAGTCTGGAGAGTTTTTTCTGAACCATACTATAGCTTTTTCTCATCTCCAGTACTGGAGTTTGAACGTGTTTGCTCTATACTGAGCTATTACTCCACATACATTTTCCTTTTTTAATATTTTTATTTTGGAACATAGTCTTGCTACATTGTCCAGGCTGGATTCAAACTTGTAATCTTACTGTCTCAGCCTCCTGCATAGCTCTGATCATAGGCATGTGACATTAGATTTGTTGTGAAAGTAGTTTTCTTTTTTGAATTTAGTACAGGGTCTGCAGGGTATAAGGCCCCACTACATAGATCGGACTCATAGTGATTCTCCTGTTTTCAGCCTCCCAAGTGCTGGTTTTATAGGCTCACGCCACCACGCCCAGTCTCCATCGCCAACTCAGTGCACCGTGGGAGTGGGGCTGGCAGGGCATGCTGGGGATCGAGCCCTGGCCACTGTGCTCTGCCTAAGCAGGCACTTTAGTTTGCTGAGCTGTTTGGCCAGCTCAAAACTAGTTTTTTGGATAATTTCCTATGGTAAATCTTGGAGGAAAAAATAGAACTATGGTTGAAGAAAAGGGTTTTCCCATACCAAGTTTTTCCTTTTCTGGTTTTTGATGCATTCTGTGGAGAATGCTTGAGCAAGTGGAAAGCTTCATGTCACTGCAGAAGCAGGTGGACAGCTGTGGAATTCTAGGAACAGGGAGGGTAACTCTCTGGGGCCAGGTGCCATGGTGGTGGGTTTTGGACTCTCCTGCATTGTGGTGGCCTGTCACAGGGCTAAGAGCTCATTCTAAAAAATTTATTTATTTATTTATTTATTTATTTATTTATTTGATAGAGGGTCTCTAGTGATCCTCCTATCTCAACTTCCCCAACACTAGGATTAGAGGCATGCGCCACCATGCCTGTGTTTCAGTGGCACTGTGCACCTGGGATTCCAGAACCAGCATGGCGTGTGGTACCGGGGATTGAACTTGGGTCCCTGTGCTTGCCAGGCAGGCACTTAGACCACTGAGCTATCTCTTCAGCCTAGAGCTCATTTTCTTACCGAGCTCACACACATTTCTTTATGCTTCTTTGGCTTGGCCTTGCAAAATCAACATGGCAGGCAGGTTTTGCCCTTTTGTCTGCGGAACCCACACCTGCCTTCCACCTCTCAGCATCACACCTGGGTCTAACAGAGGCAGTGAGTCCAGGGAGTCTTGTCTGAGGCAGTGATGCCCACGCTTGTTCACTCCCGGTGCTCTGCAACCTGCTGAAGGTGAGGATGAGCTTCAATTCTGGCCACACGAGAGGAAGCATCTGGTGGAACCTAGGATAAGGAATAGTTGCATGAGACATTGGGGAAATTTGCAGGAAGAACACGAAGTGCAGAAATTTGTGTCACTTTTAAGTTTTGCTGTAAGAAAACCCAGCCCTATTTAACTTGAGAGACAGAGGTGCTTGGCAGGTGCTCAGAAATATTTTGCCGGCGTCAGGCTTGATGAACAGTGGTCCCAGTTCTTCATGATACAGCGCATAGATGGATGGGGGGATGGGTCACTGGCAGAGCACTTACTAGCATGCACAAAGCCCTGAGTTCAATCTTCAGGGTCTTAGTTACTTTTCTCTTGTTGACGAGATAAAATACCAGACAACCAAAATTAAAGAGAAAAAAAAGAAAAAGGTTTATGTATGTAGCTCATGGTTCATGGAGGTTTCAGTCCTTTATCAGTTGGCTCCAAGGCAGGGTGGCACGTGGCACAGGGACATGAGACAGGGACAGCAGTTCAGGGCAGCAGAAGACAACAAAAGCAGCAGGAGCAGAAGTGGGGAGAACAGACCTCTCTCCCTCCCTTATATTGTAAACAGGCCACACACTATCCCAAGGGTGGTGTAGTGCACTATGCCCTCTTCTGGCACAGGATGAAAATGTTTACAAAGGACGGACCCTGGCTCCCTGCAGAATCTCTTAGTTAAAATTCTAAAGTTCTCAAGTTGACACAAGGTATCAGGAGGATCAAAAGATTGAGCCCAGGGGGACCACCCACTTGTGACCCCCCTCCTGTCCCTCTCTTGGACAGGAGCTTTCTTTCCCTCAATAAATCTGATCTGCTCATAACTTCCATTTGTTCCTAAAATTCATTCTTTGGTTTTAAAGAACATAAACTTTACAGGTCAGGTCCAGAGATTGTTTTTCCCTATGTCATTTGGAGGTTCCCTATATCGTTTGGAGGTCACCCATGTGAGATCAGTTTTTCTCCCTGTATCATTTTGGAGGCCCCAGCCAAACCATTGGATGGATGGATGAGTTTGCTTTTCTTTCATAAATTCTGAATTGGGACTTGGTTAGGTAACAAATTTTTATGCTTCAAATGTTATCTCATTGATCAACCATGGTTTTGTCCCACCTCTTGTCTACCTAAGTGAGTTCCCATGTATTTACCACCTTAGACTTTCCTCACCACATGGTTTTCCTCTATAAAAATCCCTGGAAGAGACAGCTTCCTGGGGACCATCCACTTGGGGCTCACTCACTCTGATGCAGGGGTTCAGACTGGGGGGTACCCAGAAAGGCTCAGAAAGTCTTCATTTCCACCTTTCCCATAGTGTTATGGTTTGAATCTAGATATTCTCTCAAAGTCTCATTCTGCTATAGGGTTTTTTCAGAGGTGGCTGAGAGGGTATGATTGATTCCTAATGCAATACTGGAATTAAGGGTGCTGGAATTAAGGGTGGGTATCCCACTGTTTGGATTGGAACCATCCTATACCCAGTAGGCTGAATATAAGGGACAGAGAGCCAGGCATGGTGGTGCAGGCCTGTAAGCCCAGCACTTGGGAGGCTGAGGCAGGAGGATTGTTGTGAGTTCAAGACCAGCCTGAACTACAAAGTGAGCTTAAGGCCAGCCTGAACTGCATAGCGAGACCCTGTCTCAAAAAGGCAAACACACACACACACACACACACACACACACACACACACACAACACACACCCCAGAAAAAGGCTCAACCCTGTCTCATTGCTTTTGCTGTCTTCGCCCCATGAAATGTTGAGCCTCTCTACCATGTGCCACGTGCATTGGAGCCAGCTGATTATGGACCAAAACCTCTGTGAGTTAAATAAACTTTTCTTCTATTAACTTTGAGTGTCAGGTATTTTGCCTCCGCAACCAGAAAAGTAACTGAGATGCCTTGTGAGCCTTTCTTGCACAGCAGCCGGAACAGTGGTTGAAAAATGTGGACTAGATCATTGTGAGGTTCAGCTTGCTTTTGATTCATCAGAAGGGAAAACGTAATTTTTAAAAATCTTCTTAGGTTTCCATAACTACCGGATGGGAGTCCTGTACACACACTTCAGATTTTCCCAACAGACACCAGACACCTGCTGCCATACAGAAAAACATAAAACAGACTGTAAAAGTAGTTCGACATTCCAAGTCTGTTTGTATTACTCATCACAAAATCCTTTTTTGTCTATATATCAATCAGTTTTATAGATGGGATACCATCCTAGTTATCTTTACCATGAAATCACATTTTTATCAGGCAGATGCTTATGCCACTGAACTATCTTCCTGCCAAAAGTCACACTTTTATAAGCAAATGCATGTTTTGGTTTGCTTTAGTTTTTGTAGTTCTGGGAATTAAATCCAGGGCTTATTCACTAACACCCAATATCATTTTCATAACGTTATTTTAATGTAAGATCACACTAACTCACTATATTGTGCTGACTGGGCTCAACTTTTTTTTTTTTTTTTTTTTTTTTTTATGAGCAGAATAGATTTATTGAGGGAAAGAAAGCTCCTGTCCAAGAGAGGGACAGGAGGGGTCCCAAGCGGTCTCACTATGCATTTCAGGCTGGAGTTAAACTCACTTTTGTAGTTTAGGCTGCTCTGAACTTACAACAATCCTCTTGCCTCAGCCTCCCAAGTGCTGGGATTACAGGCATGCGCCACCACACCTGGCTTATATTCTTCATTACTTTCTAACCTTGACTTATTTAAATCTGCCTATGCCTCACACTGATAAGTCCTCAAATTCTTTTTTTTTTTTTTTTGTGGAACTGGAGATTGAACTCAGGCCCTTGCACTTGCCAGGGAAGTGTTTATTCCACTGATCCATCTCCCTGGCCTCATCAAATTCTGTATCTGTAACTGAAGTCAAGAACCTACTTGGCAGTTCTAGTGAAGCCTCATTCTTCTGCCAGACTGGGACATCGTCAGACCCCATCCTGTGACACTCATCTCTTTGATTGTTGTCTTTCCTTCCTGATAAATCTAACAAGACAGTCTAGGTCCATCATGTGTTCCCTGACACAGTCTGCACCATTTTTCCCCCCAAAGAACCTGCTGTTGTGATGAGGGATGATATTTAAACATGTCTATCTCATGCTGGAATGCTCAGGGACACTGGGTTGCCCTTGCATCAAGGCATTTTCAGCACTTCCAAAAAATAGAAGTGCAAAAAATTTTTTTCCCATACCTCAAATCAAAAAGGTAACTTTCTGAGTCTTGGGCCTTGGGATGCCTTCAGCAGGTACGATGGGCAGCCCGCCACTGTCTTGATAACAGGCGTAGGCTGGCAGGAGGCATGCGGGATGACACAGAGGTGGGAGAGCACCAGCATCTGACAGGTCCCTAGGGCCCAGAACTGCCTTTCCCTGAAGTAATTGGGATGGTTGCGAAGGATATACAGTGTGGCAGAGAGTGCTACCTGCAGCTGTCCCCAAAACCCTTGACTCAGTAGCAGAGCATGGTGCAGACTGGGGTGTGGGTACTGCAGTGCTGACAGACCCGGCTGCTGGGTCTCTGCTCCATGGAGTCGGCACCACTGAGGAAGGACAGGCAAGGGGAAGCTGCAGAGATGGCTCTTGCAGGCCAGGAGAGAAAGACTGAGGCAGCACCTCGCCTGGAGGGGACTGCAGGACAAGCTCCTTCAGAAACTGTCAGGATGTGTGGCACACATGGACTACACTACTGATGGCACATCTGTCACTGGCTGAGTGTCAGCCACTAACTGAAGCCATGAAGCCCATGCTGTCTGTTCAGAAAGATTGGCACAGCCTTTGTCATGTGTCTTGTGACTACTGATCTGCCCAGATGAAGAAATAGGATGGGAAACCATGTTTATTCACAAGGGAGGGACACTAAGTCACGTTCATTGTCTTGTGTTAACCCCTGTTGCCTGTTACAGTCTCAAGATAGACAGCATATAAATGGGTAGTACTGAAAGAGACACCATCTTGACACTCCAGTGACCACCCATATTGATGATGTCATGCTACTTGGACCTGCAGAGCAGGTGGCAAGCACTCTGGGTACCCTGGAGAATGTGTGTGTGTCAGGGAGGATGTGAACCCCTGCACTTCAGCGTTCAGCCTCATAAATGAAGCATTTGTGACCAGTGGTCTGGGTATGGCAAATGTTTGCTCCCCTTGTGTGCTGGGGCCATGTTGGACACTTCAGCCTAGAGGCAGGCAGCCTCTTGTGTGGCCCCTGTTGATGTCCACTTCTTATTGACCCCCACTCTGGGTGAGCTGACCTTGTGAATAGAACACAGCAGAAATGATGGGAAGTCACTTGTGAGAGACAGTGGAAAAGAGGTCGTACTTGTGGGTTTTTTTTTTTTTTTTTTTTGTGGTGGTGTATCGGGGATTGAACTCAGGACTCTGCACTGGCCAGGCAAGTACTTATTCTACTGAGCTATCTCCCTGGGCCTGCTGTACTTGTGTCTTGCATGTATCCCGATTGTTCCCTTTCAGGCACTTGGTAACGAGGAATCAAACTCAGGACCTTGAGCTTGCCAAGCAGGCACTGTCCCAGTGAGCTATATCCATGGCCACATATTATTATTTTGGGACAGCATCTCAGTAAGTTGCCCAGGTGAAGCTTGAACTTGCTATCTAGTCAGCTTCCAGAGTTAGCTGGGAGTCCAGGCTTGTGCCACCAACCCAACCACATTTAAGTGCTGCAGGACTAAATAGAGTCTTGGTATTTGCAGTGACACTCTGATCTCACTGTTAATGGCTCTGGGCTGCTCCATAGCTCATCCTCACCTGCAAGAGACAAGCTAAGGTCCTGAGCTGGTGTCCCTTGCAGACAGATCTTCACTGTCTGTGTGTGTCTGTGTGTGTCAGTGAATGTGTAACACCGTTGGTGGTTGTGGAACCAATGCCCCCACCATTGATGTTTTAAATGGTGACAAGTAGACAAGTACTAGTGTAACAATCCTGTTTTGTTTGTTAACACCTATCCTTCACCTTTTGCCTTTTTTTTTTTTTTTTTTTTTTTTTTTTTTTTTTTTTTTTTTTTTTTTTTTTTTTTTTTTTTTTTTTTTTTTTTTTTTTTTTTTTTTTTTTTTTTTTTTTTTTTTTTTTTTTTTTTTTTTTTTTTTTTTTTTTTTTTTTTTT